>JAQBSW010002196.1:0-90000 GCA_029291075.1 Eudiplozoon nipponicum
TCGTTCAGTTACGTATTGCTATATAAATATTATGACTAGAGGAAATAACGTGCTTGCTTCATTTTTTTTCGTGAAATGCAACTGATGAAGGTAGGTCGAAATATTTTTCTAAAAGAAAATTACTTGAACAATGAAAGCTGCCTTAGTCAAAACGCTGATCAGGTAATTTCAATTAATCCAGGTTCGCAACAATGAAATTCCTTCAGTATAGCCATTAGTTGTTTAGAAAATGTTCTATTTTATTTATTTCAATTTTAAATTAACTTTCATTTTCTTATTAACTGTATTGACCATGTACTAAATGCACAAATTATAGCAAATTTCACTTTCGCCATTGATGTGCTGGAAGCAACGTCCTACGCAGATAGAGTGATCAAAGAAATACACCTTCTCTGGTCTATATTTTTAGGATACTTTACAACTCTCCCTTTTAAAATTCCTCAGAATGGCTATTATATATTAAGCGTTATTATTATGGATATTAGTTTGCAAACACGCTTGTCAGTTTGTCGTGAGCCGTAGTAAACCATTACTAAACTAAGGAAAATAGTTCAAAACAACCAATGGGCAAGTGCTTCTCAAAGTTCTGATAGATCTTTCTTTAGGCATAATCATTAAGAAATCGTTTGTGAAGCAGTACTTCTATTTTACATGATTATATTTTGCCTAACGCTAGTTGTTCCCAACAAGGTATTTGCATCCACTTTCTTCAATTGAATTTTCTCACTTTATTCTTTGCAAGCTTTAAATAAATACCAATCCCATTGCATATCAACCAGACATCGAAAAACATAGTGAAACCACCGTCGGATTTCGTAATTCAATTATCATCATTAAAGTTCAGCAACAAACTGATCAGCGACTTGATCAAACCGCAGTGCATATATGGAAAGCAAAATTGGATATGCGGCTTTTCCCATTTATATATATATATATATATATATATATATATATATATATATATATATATATATATATATATATGTATATATATATATATATATATATATATATATATATATATATATATATAGCGAAAGGGAGCATAAAGTTAATGTTCAAGACTACATCGAAATTGTGCAGCCGACAATTACAGTCAAGTATAATCTAAACAAAACTACTAGAGTACGAGAACCGAGTATTTAATTTTTCTATATATATATATATATATATATATATATATATATATATATATATATATATGCATTGCGGTTCGATCTCTGCTAGTCAATTAGCCGTCGTACTCTGAAGTTGATCATGGCAGGACGAAACGCGTCAATGTATGCCACTGGCGGTAGTTTTTTTATGTAGTTCAGCGACGGTGGGATTGGCGTTTACTTCAAGCACGTAAATTTGATTTAAGGAATTGTTACCACCATCCACGCAATCATTGATAGTTTAATTTTTTATCACTTTAGTTTCACTTGGATGAGTGATACACGTGCAATTAATTATATTTAACTTATTACTTATCAGTGCTAAACAAACGCATATATACTCATTGGCGTGGCGCATACTTCTCTTTTGAATCGTCATATGTTGTTAGATCACTGTAATTTCCCTTTGATGAGTGTACAACTGCCGTAATTGAGTACTTGTTAATCCAAAAAAACGATAGCACATACACACAGTCATGACGTTCGCTTATCTTGTGAATCGTTAGTATGTGTATTAAATATACTGCTATTTCATTTCGATGATTGTACACATATAGGCACAAACACACGCATACATATTGCACAATTTACCTAGCAAAATATCAGTTATGCTTAAGAAATCTAGCAAGGAGTATAAATGAAACACTTTAAACTAAATTTGCCACTTGACTTATTGTTTGCCAAATTGTTTTTGGGATGTGCTTCCCGTGGAAATAGGCTTCCGAAATCGGAAACCAAAATATACGGAGTAAAATTGAAGACAGTGGATGCGAACACCCTGTTGGGTGACAACAAGGACCAGGTAACCAAATAAATCCCTGTCGCGTAAAATGTTTCTTTTAAGTAATTAGAAATAATTCTGATATTCTTGCGGATGTGATGTTCATAAATGCAACCTGATTATACGAGCGATGAAAATATCATCAAAATATTGTGCATATTGATAAATAAATTATCCATTGTTGGCCGAGGGAAATCCATGCAAAAACTGGTTAAATGTGCGTTTATATTTCCCTTACTGAAGCTCACGCTTTAAAAGAATTTTAAAAACGGGATGTTGGAAGAAAAATTTGGTGCTAATTAACAAAATATGCGCGGTGTTTAGATTTTGCAATTTGTAAATAGTACAAAAAATATGAAAAAGTTTTTAAGAGTAGTATGACTTAAAAATTTAATTTAAAAATACACTGGAAGTTTATACCCTCGTCGATAAAAGGTGCAATCCCTTTTGGGTCTGTGCTTCTCACTCACTTTTTTTCTCACCAGAATAAGCCGCATCTATGCCTTAAGTAATGCTAATTAATTTTGGTCTTCGCTACAGAAACAATAGTATTTTTACAGGCAAGTACTAGGATGATTTTATTTTAACACAAGCCACTATAACAGTTTCGTAGATCTGCTCAATGAATTATACAGAAATAGACGAATTGCGATCAGATTCCATCAGCTGGCTATTCGTTTCTTGCGAATGGGAACTCTAAAAACTTGACAATCGTTATATTTTAACATTTCTGCTAGGTCCACACAAGTTAAAAAGATGTGCTTGTACGAAGTTCGCAATATCGAACTCGGTAGATTGTAATGTTTTATAAAAATTAGTTAAAATGCACATTAATATCTTAAAGATAATCATGGCATGATGCAAGACAAGTTTTTTTACAATGATAATTTCAAGCCTGACAACCCTTTAATAACTGGACGCATAAACCAGATCAACCAAGAATAATTACAACATAGAAGTGATATACTGCATAGGGTGTCAAATATTGTATACATTACATAAAATGCAACCAGCCTATGAAATTAAAAATCAATAAGTGTATAACTGACATACCATTTGAAGAAGTTGAGGGTAGCCACAACATATACCGATTAATTTGATCCATGTCTAACTTTGACGCCGCAGTTGCTAACACACTGATAGCAGAAACGCGCAGCTGTTCCGCTTCCTTGATCTTCTCCTTCACTGCATCACCATTTAAGTTATTACCAGCAGAGTTAGCGTCAGCCGCATAACAACTGGATATATTATACTGTTCATCAACATGCGAGACAAAGGCTTTAAAAGGCAGGGGCTGGAATGTACCAATTTGACAATGGACCGCAGACGATATGAATGGTACAACAAGAAGCAGTGCACCTGTTTCTAGAAATCGTAGGCGCGTATTCCGGCAGAGAAGAAAGAGTTGAAATAAGCTCAATACTGAACACAAGACCTGGAGTTAAAGAAAACATAATTTGACAGTTTTAAATTTATACATATATATATATATATATATATATATATATATATATATATATATATATATATATATATATTTACATATTTGTATACTAATTAAAATATTTCACATTGCAGTGAGGAAAACTTAGACAATATTACATTATAAGGCCCATTTCTGTAGTATTATTTGCCTTGGCCTAATTAATTGGTATTTGTACGGTAAATTAAGGAAATTTTATACTGATATTTGTTTTATAAACAAATAAATATGAACCTATATTTGTATGAAATATATGCGTAGTAAGCATTTGAGAACAAGAACAATATTTTGCGCTTCAGTTAGGCATTTAATAACTGATGGCGAAATTGTCCATTGTGTCAAAGTTTGAAACTTGTCTTGGCACTCATAAAGTATGTTTTTCTGACTTTAATTATTGGCGCCTAGAACCAGTATATGGAGTTCATTTTCAGCAAATCCTGCAAGTAATGGGTTCACGAAATAATCTTTCAAATTGTGAAACTAATTATTTTAGGATAACCACAACGGTTAATTTATGCATATTCTTTCACTAAGAGAGCTAATAAATGTGCAATTATGTACTAGTTATTGCCCAAAAGATAACTTCATGCGTCAATATATGTATTAAAAAGAGTTTTAACAAAAGGTTTAATCTCATGCTTATTGGCTCTTTATCATTTATTGTTGGAACTACGCTCTGTGCCCCCTACACATTTGTCTCAAAATGTAGAAAAGTTGGCCATCATAACCTTCTAAACTAGTATATTTAGGCAGTAATATCTGCTTATTGTGAGAATCTTCTTGTGTAGCTGATGAGGCCTGATGATGGTTTGGGAAAAACCAAGCCAAAACCTTATCAGTAAACGAAGATTAGATCGTACCTCATTTCCAATGGTAATATGAACGATTACTATATCAAGCTCGCAACCAATGTTCGTTTAATGATATAAATGTTTATTTCAATACTACTTCCCCATATAGTGTGATGTCGGTTCAGTGATGACAGATTTGGGATGGTTAGCTGGAACTTTGGGTCTAAATGGATGCCATATGAGCTACATCTAAAGTATAAAAGACTAACAAAGTTACATTAGTTAGTATATAACTAATAATTGTGTATAGTGTGCGGCAGGGTGGTTCAGTGGATAAAGCACCAAATTCCGAAGCAGACGTGCCCAGGATCGAGCCATGTCTTCGGCAAATTCTGGCCATTACTTGATGAGTTCCCAATGAGGACGAAACCGGTCTACCGGCTGAATTGCCTTTTCTATACTATACAATTCGTAGTTTATACTGACATATGTAAGTACTTAATGGGTAAGGTGTTTATATCAAGTTCACAACCTTGATTATTGCAAATGTTATCACTGCCCGCGCAACCAATATTCATTTAAATATGAACGATGTTGACGCCTTCGGAAGAAAGAGACGAATCCGCACCCAGCCTGAACAAAGACGAAACGGATGCGAAATTAGAAATGGGTATCATTCATGTCTTTGCAAAACTAATAGTTCAAAGCGACAATCCCTGAACACAAATCGCTGAGATTCAGCATATGAATCTCACACTACACAAACATTCAAAGGATATAAGTAGTAATGTACATGGATATTGTTCTCAGTTCTGGAATAATTTATTTTACCTCCATATCAAGGGCGTTGTTACTATTTAAATTTAGATTAAATATTATATGAAATAAGTTTGCTTTAAAATAACTTCTTAAGTTGGGTTTACATTCGCGTTGTCGAAGACTTTATATAAAAGTTAGCTCTACCACTGCAGGTTTATATATCCGTATGGGAGATTGTACTGTCCAATTGTCCCACATTCCTCACCCAAATATATACTAGGTAAAAGGCATAATACCGGCTCCTACTGATGAGTCACCAGTAAACACAGAAACAGATGTAAGAGATTATACGTTCATGGTGTCTTTGGTTTATCCTTGTGGTCAAATTTTAACTAACGTATTATTAGGTGCGCACACAATTTAATCATTTTTAAACTATTATATATATATATATATATATATATATATATATATATATATATATACTGGATCAATTATTTTGGTTACCATATGCAATGCCTAGTTCATACAGAAGAAATATAATGGAATTGACATTTATGTCGAGTTCTCCATCTTAAATAATTTTTATCGCCAGTGCAATTAATGCCTGTCTAAGTGTACAAAAATTCAAGAAAACAACACTTCTCAAATAGTGTGGTATCTGCTTAGACATGTGGCGCCTATTTGAAAATTTAAGTAAAAATAATGCCATATTGGCTCCATCTGAAGTAAAGGATAACCAAAAGAATAATAAATTAGTATATAGGTGAAAATTGTGTAGATTGTGTGGCAGGGTGGCGCGTTGGATAGATTCAAAAAATCTGATACAATTATGCACTGGTTTGTGCTCTGTCCGAGGTAGAATTAACGACAGTCCCAAATAACGTCGCCAGTAAACAAAGATGTGATAGAACCACATTTTCAGTTGAAAAAAGAAGAATTCAACCCGATAAAAGACAAAACAAAATCGGAATGTGTGAAGAATCGGATCTTTGTGTAACTGCCCGTGTACAACTATTACCCGCGTACGCAAAACGCGGCATTGAAGAAAACGAATGGTACACACCGCAACAAAATTTCAAAAAGTATTGTCCCAAATAAAAACAAAATCTACTAACTTATAACGCTACGCTTATCACAACAGAGTATATATATATATATATATATATATATATATATATATATATATATATATATATATAATGGGTTTGGAGTTTATATCTAGCTCGCAAAATTGATTTAAATAATTTGTAACACAGCCAGCTCAATCAATTTTTAGTTCATTCTAAACTTCTAGTCAGATCTTGTGTTCAAAGTTGAGGCACCCACCAATCCTGCCATGTCCAACTAATCGCAGAAAAGCCTTCGAGCTTCCATGGTCAAAATCGTAGCACAAGAGCAGTCTCGCTGACTAGGTCAAACCGCGATGCATTGATTTTTCGTGCTTGGGAATGCGTAGGCGTAAATGATCTATGTATTTTGTTTTATCCTTGTTAGAAAATTTGTTGCTGTACTGTGATAATGCGCGAATAAATATTAAACGCGTCTGTAAATGTGACTGATGTCGTTTTGCTTTTGAGCGTTTATGTATGAAAACTGGGAGTGGTGCTTATCTCAAGTTCACAAACTTGATTTAATGAATGATTTTCACTATGTGAGCAGTCAGTTATTGTTTTTTAGTGAACAGCTCCTTCTACAGCCAATGCAGTATATTCTGTATTGCTCATTAGACCATCGTTGCTTAAGGAAGAAGCTAATTTTGGATTTATTTGCCTTGTCAATGTTGAGCGCCTCCAGGTGTTTGCATCCACCAAAACTCCTGATTAATCCGAATCATTTTAATTGTTGCAGCATGTTTCTTTTAATTTTGGAGATGTTGCTAACTGATATAATTAAGGGGTCTCTTAACGAAAAATAGGAGAATGAGCATGACCAATTTTAAAACAACTGCTTTGTTGTAGTAGCCACCTTTTAGACGGAGAAATGTTACCCTGGCCCTATTTATGGCCGCGTCAAAGATGTGCACAAATTCAAATGATGCAAATCCAGAACAGTGATAGAAGCAGCAGTCAAGCCGCAGAAGTCATTACGGAATAATAATTTTGATAATTTGCCTTACTAAATGGACGCACTTTAAATGGGAAAACTATTATGAATAATTTAAAAATGTTAAGAATTTGTGTTACACAAAATGACCTTACCTGATGGTTTCGAATGCTCAGTAAGAATTTTGTCTGCAAAAATCGTCACCCTTTCTACGGAGTTAGGGATAATCAAGTCTAAATTGAATGATACTGTTATTGTAAACTCTGAAGGAATACGCATATACAACCCTACTAATATTGATGAAATTAACATTCAGTATGCTTATGTGACACAGATTTTAACGGAACATACACTCATTGAGATATTAGCTGCGTAAGTATTTTGGCTTACAAATTCACGTAACAAAGTGACTAACCTGAAAAAGGCAACGACGAATGTAAGATAAAGATCCTGGAATTTTGCAAATACTAACATAACTAAATTGCATAATCTGTCGGAAGCATAAAAAGTAGGAAGAAAACCAGGCAAAATTCTTTAAAAAAGTTGGCCGACTCTAGGTAAACACCAATCTTATTCTATTGAACCTGTCGCTTATTATAGTAAAACATTCGTTCGTCCAACGTAATAACGCATTATGACCTTCCACAATTTGGTTATGTAGTATGGCTTCCATGATCATCATGTTGATCATGAAAGGTCGACACGCTTCAGTGCGTGCCACTGGCGGTAGTTTCGTTATGTTGTTCGACGACTGGTTAAATACAATGGGGTCGGTGTTTACTTCAAGCTCGCAAACTTGATTTAAAGAATTGTTACCACCAACCGCGAAATAAATTATTGTTATATTACATTGCCTATATATGTATATGTGGCGAATGCTGCAAACAGTTAACGTTCGTAACTGCATAGAAATTGTGCATCCGACATTTCCAGTCATGTTCAATGACTGCGAGACTGCTAGAGTTGAGAGCCGCATATCTAAATTTGATCTCCATATATATTCAATGCGATAGTCAGTTTGCCGTCGTACTCTGATGATCATCATTGAAGGTCGAAACGCGTCAGTGCGTTGCGGCTGGCGGTAGTTTTGTTATTTTGTTCGATGACTAGTTAAATACAATGGGATTAGTGTTTTACTTCAAGCTCCTGAAGCTTGATTTAAGAATTGTTACCTACACGCGCAAACAATTATTGTTAAATTGTATTGCCTATATATGTATATGTGGCGAAGCTACAAACAGTTAATATTCGTGACTGGTAGAAATTGTGCAGCCGACATTTTCAGTCAAGTTCAATGTATGCAGAAGACTGCTAAATGTGAGCAGCATATCTAAATTTTATTTCCATATATATTCAATGCGGTTTGATCCTCGATGGTCAGTTTCCGCCATTACGCTGATGATAATTGAAGGTCGAAACGCGTCAGTGCGTTACGGCTGGCGGTTTTGTTATGTTGTTTGACATTGGTTAAATACGGGTGGATTGGTGTTTACCTCAAGCTCGCAAACTTGAATTAAAGAATTTGTTAACGCTGTTCAGGCAATGAATAATCGGTTAATTGCGTATTTTTTGTTTAATGATCGAGGAATTAATTCATTAAATAATGACGTACTTTTGAAAGTAATAAAATAAAATTTACAAGATGAAACAATGAGAGATCGAATTAACTATTATAATACAATTATCTCATGAAGAATTTTATGAATGTAATGTTTAAAGACCAGATTACAATTTGATAGTCACTTTAAATTCGTTATGTATTATGATCGATGAGTTGACGGAAATAGCTTTTTGCCACAAACTAGAGAAGTAATTGCAACGCCAGGATATGACAATTTGGTTAGAGTGAGACCATATGAATACATATAGGATAAGAAAATTCGGTTAGAGTGATAAAATATGGATACATATAGTTCAACGACAGTAATTGAACACTTCACCAAGCATATCAGGCTCAGTTACACGTACATCTTCTTAATGACGGTGAATGTTCATTTTCAGAAACTCGACTAAACAACACGGAAATTGATAGAACTCTGCTTAATGCAAATCTGTAATAAAAGCTTATCTGGCAGCGATTATTGGTTCGAATGAATGTAGGAGATCATGTATAAAAATTAATTCAGTCAATTCATATATTTGCGATCTAAATTTAGAAAGCCTAGGTCCAATGAAACCTTGCAATATTTTATAGCCATGTTTATCCAAATCAATCAAGTAGGCCACAAGAATTATCTAACTGTAATACAAATTAAATAGGTCATTTTTACTTTGGATTTCAGCTTGATTGAAGTTACTAGCTTTCAACTCAGCAATTCTAAAAGGGAAAGACCATTTAGTTTAGATTATTTTATGCATTAAACAATACCAATAGCAACCCAGAAGCAATATCGCATACAGAATTTGGCTCATATACACGTCCGGACACACAAATCACAAGACTATTCGGTTCATGTAAACCAGATATTTTAATGTATTTTGCAACTGACATCTTCTGCATTTCGCAATTCTCTATCATTTTTTTACTTTAAAAACCGTGGAAATCCACTTGCGTTTATAATTTTTTTGAACAGCGTTTTCGTTTATTGTTAACGCGTTGTCTATAACGCCATCAGAGTTAAGTTTTAATTGACCATGGGCACTTCTACCTGATTCGATTTGTCCACAGTTATTAAATTTTTATTAATAGACAATATAGGCCGACAACTCGAGCAGTATAAACCCAAGAATAAACGGAAATTTTATATGAATGCTTTAAATTTTTTTCTGTAAAATGAATTTGACCGATAAAACTGAGGTCGATGTATGTTTGGCAAGATATATTTTAATTATTGAACTTGTCATAAATATCCTATTACTACAATTGTGTAAAAATTGTTTTGATTTTAACGCAAAAGTAATAAATTAGCTTACATGTAAATCCCATAGCTTTGTGAAAGTTAACAAATTTATAATTCATCTCATCCGAATTTAATAACTTCTGGAGCAAGAAGAAATTATATATTTTTCTGAAAAGCCAAACGATACATTTTGTCAAACCGGCTTACAAAACTTTATCCTAAAGGAATATAAATTCTGTTTCATTCGGATAATTTTAACCACATCGAGGCGACTTTCAAACTTATTTAATTATTAGTGCAATTATGAATGACGAGAAATATTTTTTTATTTTAACGAGTTAATTAGGTAGGAGAGAGAATGAGCCCTCGTAATATTGATTTTGAAATCAGCGACGTTAAAAAATAATAAATATGTAATATTTCGTTTGTTATATCTGTCCTTCAATCAGTTAGGCATAGACTAAACGGACGCAAAAACTTTGTATAAAGGTCAAATTACATTATAAAATCCGACAACAACTGATAGTTAACTTGCTGGCAACTCATCAGCAGGAGCCGGTATTACGCCCTTTACCCACAAAATATTTGGGCTAGTTATGTGGTAAAATATGATGGTACAATTTCCTATATGAATGTATAAACCAGCATTGCTGAAGCTAATTTCATATAAAGATTTCTAAAATGCTACTTCAAAGCCAACTCACAATATATCAACATCACTATGGCTTTTGTGTCAGTACCTGGTACTAACAATATGATTTCCGAAAAGCTGTTTGGTACCAACAATAGATTTTTTATGAATTTGCTGGAATAGCAAGTGTTCAGAAATAATTGTAATTCTCAATTTCAGTGAACTTTAGCATACATTGAAATCCATTGTGTTAGTACGATTTACAGATTCGGCAACTATTGTTTATGCACCATGCATCTTTTCAGAAACCATAATGTTTGTATCAGGTACTGGCACAAAAGCTATAGTATTGGTACCATTTATATATCGTGAGCTGGTCTTAAAGTCGCATTGTCGAAGATTTTGTGTGAAGACAACTTAATTATTTTAGGTTTACAAATTCGTATAAGAGATTGTACCGTCCTTTCTAATACATTCCTCACCCAAATATGCAGTGGATAAAGAGCGTAATAAAAAATCCTACCGATGAGTCCTTAGTAAGCTCTAAACAAATGTACACGTGAGTACACGTTTCATTAATGCTGAATTCTTTTTATTCTTCTGAACTTATTTGAAGGAATTTTTTACTAGGTGCACAACACCCAATACAAAAAATTGCACATATTCATTATTTCTCTGCCACAAAGACTAACTAACTGTAAGCCTACTGATACATTTTGACTTTGATGGTAATTGAGTTTAACTTGGTAATCTTTAGCCCATTACAGCTAACGCGCAATGACAACTTTTTACTTCTCCAACCGTATGTTTGATGGAAAAGTAATACATTCAGAGCACCTTTTTCTGTACGGTCAAATCAAAGATATTGTCTGAAATTGTTAGCGAAAATAAAGCACCGGACACTGGATGAAATTTAAATTTTTAAAAAAAGCTGCAGAAATGTTTATAATTTTTTTTATTAAATAAATAAATAAAAATGACACTGAAATCACAATCGTCCAGTTTTCACTTTGCTTAAACTTCGAAGAACATTCGAATAACATGACTTACTTTTTGGGAATAGGAGGTGCTGGAATGCGGTAAAATAAGGGAATAACTTGAAACCAGTTCTTTGAGTAAACAAGCCAAGAGCCCCCCATAATTCATGACACGCTCCATCAGAAATACAAATAGTGTCCCGTGAACACGTGTCTGCTCATTTTCGCAGAAATGAGATTCTTGCAGGTATTCTATTGCAATTGAAGGGGATGATCGGTTTGAAGCTCTGGAGAATGACAATGACGAAGTAGACGAAAGCTCTGTCGTGTATAATGACGAATCTGACGAGAGGCACGCGTCGTTCCGTCTAAAGATGCCGTCGCTTGGCGATAGTAATTGATGCTCTGAAGAGCACGGGAATCGCCTCGACAATCTGGAGTATTGGGATTTCTCTTGGAGAAAATTTGCAGATTGTTTTAACATATCGTTGTAACTGGTCAATGCATGTGACAAAATATTGCTGAGCCTGTTCAGAGCGTTGTACCGTTGTTGGCGTTCACCATTTATGATAGAAGCAATCAACGAGTCGACATAAAACACGAGGTCGCTTCCGTTGCAGTGTGGCGGGTCTGAGAAATGTGAATTTTTGATCATGTAAAATCCGCTACTGTTGGATGTTCTTATCGCCATTTAATGCGAAGTGATCCGGCTTCTCAAATTCTGGTCACCAGAGATGAAAGTGGTTAAAAATATTACCTCACCACAAAAAGTGTACTGAGACAATGTGTTTGAAGCAAACTTTAGGTAGAAGACGGCATGCAATGTAGATGAAAAAGGAGCCAGGCAAATTGAGGAAAAAATAGAATTCCAATTTAAATTGCATTTAAGTTAAACCTCGTCGAATAAAAACGCTGATATAAACTGTAGCCATGCGCGTTTTAGTATCCATGTTACATAGTTATACACGAAGCATTGTTTGATGAATGCAGCAAGTGCGATATGGTCGTTCATTATTACGTTTTCATGAATAGTTTCCCGAGGCAAATTAACGAATAAAGCTATCGTTTAATGTCAACCGCTTCACAGAACCATGTAATTTTGTGTTTAAACAAACGAATTTGTCAATGACCAATGCGTATGCTAAGAATTAAAGGGATACGCAAACCGAAAACTCGAATTATGCTGCAATCTCGCATTGAACGAATGCATAACGAGGAAAGTCTATTGTTAGGCTAAGCAGTTTTGGAATACAGTTTGGACCACAATATTGTACTCAAAGCCTACTAGAATAGAGATATAAATAAAATAAAGATTATAGTTTTTAAAAAAATAATCCAATTAGATATTGCTTTTTGCAGAGAAATAATATATATATGCAATTGTGTATTAGGTGTTGCGCACCTAGTAATAAATTAATTCAAATATTACCAGAAGGATAAATCAAAGACAGCATGAGCGGAAAGTATAATCTCGTGCACGTGCGTTTCTTGATTTCTGGAAACTCATCAGTAAAATCCGGTATTACGCGATTTATCTACTATATATTTGGGTGAGGAATAGGGTAAAATTGGACGGTACAATCTCATATATGCATTTGTATGGTTTCAGTAGTGGAGATAACTTCATATAAAGTATTGAACATCGCGAGTAAAATATATAACATATATATCGAGCCTGAAAAGAGTATAAACAATATGACTGGAAGTCGCATTGTCGGAGGCTTTAATTGAAGTTAGCTCCCCTACCGCTGTTTTACACATTCGGAAAGGAGTATTTACCTTCCAATTTCCCCACAATCCCCACCCAAGTACATTGTGGATAAGGGCGAATTACCAGTATAAATGAAACAAATGTGCACACTAATTTATATCTTCAGTTCTTGCTGTCTTTGGTATATACTTCTGGTCGTTAAAAAGTGCACAACACCTAATACACAATTGCAAATAACCAGAATGTGTATCTAATTTATAAATTGGTTTTCTATCCATTTTATATTTAATTATCTACACAGATAAAAAAATATTTATTAAAAAGCTTTAGCAGATAATATATCTTTTAAATAAGCATTTACTCCGTGTGTGTGATAGTATCTAATTACATAAAAAAATTTGGCTCAAAACTAATCACAACCCAGAAGAACAGACATCAATTAACTTTCTCAAGCATACAGAATTTTCTTGGTTGTCCGGAGAATATGATGCAGAACTGATTGGCAGTGAATAGACTGCAATTTTGGCCTGATGATTCGACAATTGGAGATGGCTCTCATCTATTATGTTCGCACATAAGATTTAATCTGTTAGAAAGCCGGATTCATAACTTATATTTCGTCTAATTCGCAAATTTACTACACCTTTTTATTTGCATTACAATTTAACAATAATTGTTTGCGCGGGTGATGGTAAGAATTCTTTAAATCAAGTTTGCGAGCTTGAAGTAAACACCAATCCCATTGTATTTAACCAGTCGTCGAACAACATAACAAAACTACCGCCAGCCGCAACGCACTGACGCGTTTCGACCTTCCATGATCATCATCAGAGTACGACGGCAAACTGACTATCGAGGATCAAACCGCATTGAATATATATGGAAATCAAATTTAGATATGCGGCTCTCACCTCTAACAGTCTCGCATACATTAAACTTGACTGGATATGTCGGCTGCAGAATTTCTCTGCAAGCTTGATTTAAAGAATTGTTACCACCACCCGCGCAAACAATTATTGTTAAATTGTATTGCCTATATATGTATATGTGGCGAAAGCTACAAACATTTAATGTTCGTGACTGCATAGAAATTGTGCAGCCGACATTTCCAGTCAAGTTCAATGTATGCGAAACTGCTAGAGGTGAGAGCCGCATATCTAACATTGATTTCCATATATATTCAATGCGGTTTGATCCTCGATAGTCAGTTTGCCGTCGTACTCTGATGATGATCCAGGAAGGTCGAAACGCGTCAGTGCGTTGCGGCTGGCGGTAGTTTTGTTATGTTGTTCGACGACTGGTTAATTACAATGGGATTGGTGTTTACTTCAAGCTCGCAAACTTGATTTAAAGAATTTGTTACCACCACCCGCGCAATCAATTATTGTTTAAATTGTATTGCCTATATAAGTATATGTGGCGAAAGCTGCAAACAGTTAATGTTCGTGACTGCATAGAAATTGTGCAACCGACATTTCCAGTCAAGCTCAATGTATGCAAGACTGCTAGAGGTGAGAGCCGCATATCTTAATTTGATTTCCATATATATTCAATGCGGTTTGATCCTCGCTAGTCAGTTTGCCGTCGTACTCTGATGATGATCAAGGAAGGTCGAAACGCGTCAGTGCGTTGCGTCTGGCGGTTGTTTTGTTATGTTGTTCGACGACTGGTTAAATACAATGGGATTGGTGTTTACTTGAAGCTCGCAAACCTGATTTAAAGAATTTTTATATGCATGTTAGCTACTCAAGAAAGTATTTACTTATCGTGCGAAAAGTGATAAAAATTTTAAAAATAAAACAGTTCGACTCATCCAATTATCAGTCGCAAAATATAGCAAACCTAGCTTCAGTTACAAATAGTGACGTGTTTCAAAAGTTCTCCCACCTCCGTTTTAAAATAATTCTTGCTCAAAATGTGACTTGTAGGATATTCTAAGTAAGCGGCCCTCATTTTTTAACAGCTGATGTGGTCGAGCATTCCAACATTAAAGAAATAATTATTATAATCTAGGTTGCGTTCTTGATATAAACACCTGACCCATTAGATATATACATTTGTCAGTATTAACTAAGAATTGTATAGTGTAGAAAAGACAATTCATCAAGTAGACCGGTTTCGTCCTTAAAGAAATAAAACAAAACACTTAAATTGGTAACTCATCTATGCTGTGACTACCACAGGCTGAATTCTACATGTTTGATTTTATAAATTGTGATGATTCGTAAACTGAAGTCTAACCAAATATGGTCAAAAAATTGGAATTCATGCTATGTCAGTACAACACTGATTAGGTAATTTTAATGAATCGAGTTTCGCAATTTTTATATTCTTTTAAGCAATACTTAAATAGAAAATTCACGCTTTCGAAGCATTAAGCACAGACTATGGTATAGGCTTTCGTTGCCACATTTAGGGAAATAAAAACGTAATATAATTTAAGAGATTTTGCCCAGCATTAATATATATATATATATATATATATATATATATATATATATAAAGTGATTTCAAGTTCCCACAGATCAATAGCCTGTAAAAATTCACCACATTCGTCTATACCATTGCATCTTTTTTATCATGCTGACATTGGTACATACTCTTCGCCCTATTTGAGTTATCATGTTAGAATATCCAACCTCTCTACTATATAAATTCATGTATGTTGGCTCTTCGAAATGAAGAACATATCTTTATTAGAATTTGAAGCTCAATTTTAAGTTTGCAAATTTCAATAAAATAAATATTCTGGCTACTGAAAAAAAACAGATTAGAAAACAATCTTGAGTGACGTAGGTTAAGTGCGACAATCAATTCAATGCCGTTTGCAAACATATTGTGGCGCAAGCAGGTGATAGACTAATGATTTAAAGTAGGCCGGCTTCTGTCAACACTTGAGTTTGGTTTATTGTTGTTCCTATGTTTGCTTGTCAATTTATTTTCTGAACCTTTTTGTAATTTAGTGCAAAAATGACTTATGATATAGTGAAGAATTAGCAATAACGTGATAGCGGGGTCAAGAATAAAAAAATCATCAGTGACAATTATTAATTATAAAGAACACACCTAAAAATTTACTAACATGTGTGTGCGTATATATGTTCTCTGTATGCATGTTTGTATTCGTAAATGCATCACTAAGCATATAATTTTGTCACTAATATGATACCATTATGACGCGTTTGGAAGCAAACCGTCATAGTAATGACCAAGGCAGAAAATTAATTAGATATGCACTCAAGTAAGACAGACCTACTGCCGAGTTGTAAATGGTGTAACAGCGTTCTATATCACAAACACGTTACAACACGAAAGTTTGACCCCATTAGACAGGAAGGGAGTGGGTGTGTGCAAGGAGAGAGAGAGTGACAGTTTCACGGGCAACAGCTATTTGAAACAAAGTTTGTTGAGTTAAGAAAGATGGTTACTGGGTGTGATACATGACTTGACATAAAAAATAATACTGTAAACGAGTCTGGCACAATTGAGCACACCCAATAGTTTATTATTATTATTATTATTATTCATGCATTACATTTTTATTTTATAGAATTTTTTTCTTTATTACAGATTTACAGACAAAAGATTATAAAAAATAGAATCCTAAAATGGTAGGATTGGGGATTGGTTAAAAGATAATAGTGGCGATTTAAAGTTAGAAACCAGTCTAAAACAGTCTCTGAGATGAAATTTGATAAGTGTGTTCGACAAATAGCTTGCAAGAACGGCGGAAAAGCACAAACCTACAAAGTTTACAATAGCTCAATTATTTTTATAAGTTTATTCAAATAAATATTATTTTAATAGGATTGGTTATCTATTAGTCAACATTAATATCCTAAAACCGGACCTTAATCAGTAATGATCGGTGGTGCTGATGGGATTTTAACATAAATATAATTAAGATTGCGATCTCATTAAGTGCATACATTTTTCGGTATAAACTCATAATTGTATAGTGTACAAAAAGCTATTCATCCAATGCACAGGTTTCGTCCTTATTGGGAACGCAGCATGTAAATAGTCAAAATTTGCCGCGGACAGGGCTCAAACCTTGGCACGTCTGCTTCGGAATCTGGCTCTCTAACCACTGCGCCACCCTACCGCACAAAATTTATAGTGTAGAACAAGATATTCATCCATTCGACAAGTTTCGTCCTTATTGGAATCTCATCACGTACTGGCCAGAAGTTGTCGCAGACAGGGCTTAAAACTGGGCACGTCGGTTTCGGAATTTGGTGCTCTAACCACTGAGCTACTTTGCTCATAGTGGTAACGTAAAGTTAGAAACTGGTTAAAGACGGTCTCTGAGATGTAAGTTGAGAAGTGTGCTCAATAAATAGCTTGTGACAACGGTAAATAAACATATTCCTGCAATTAGGTATTAGGTGTTACGAACCTAGTAACAAATTTGTTCAGTTGTGACAAGAAGGATAAACCAAAACCAGCATGAGCCGAAAGGATAATCTCATTCACATTCGTTTCGTGCTTACTGGTGACATGTACCTTATCTGTACTGTAATGTTGATATCGGTTACTAACACAAAAGCCACACTGTTCGTATCCTTTACAGACTCGGTATATATATTATATAGTGTGAGTTAGCATTGAAGTCGCATTGTCGTTGACCTTATATGATGTTAGCTTCACTACTATAGGTTTACACATTCGTCAAGTAGATTGTACCGTCCTATTATCCCACGTTCCTCACCCAAATATATAGTGGTTAAAGGGCGTAATACCGGCTCCTACTGATGAGTCGCCAGTAAGCACGAAACGAATGTGCATGAGATTATACTTTCCGTTCATGCTGCCTTTGGTTTGTCCTTCTGGTCACAACTAAACTAATTTGTTACTAGGTTCGCAACACCTAATACATACTTGCATATATATTAGTTCTCGCAACAAACAGTATTTAACTCTTATATTCCTGCAAAGTTTAAAATAGCCCAATTTTCCTTATAAGTATACTCAAATGAATAGTATTTCAATAGGATTAGTTATCTTTTATGCAACGTTAATATCCACAAAGCGGACATTAATCAGTAATGACCAGTAGTGCTTGTGGGAATCTTAATACATCATATTGAATTATTAAAAAATAAACTAGAAAACTTACATACAATTAACAGTAAATTACTGCTACATGTGATAACATTCATAAACCGGAGCAAAACAAACACACACATACACACAAACAAACACAAAAAACAGACACACTGCTGTTGTAGTGAATGTATTGTCCGGTGAAAGTGGATTTTCTATGTATGGCCAGTGTCAAATCTCCGTTCGCTTCTCGAGTGAGTTTGATGTCAAGGAAAGGAAAACTGTCGTCTTTCTCTACCTCGAGAGTGAATTTGATGTCTGGATCGACTCCATTTGCTTGTTTGAGGATTTCGGAAAGGTCTGCTTCCTCTGAGAGGAACAACAAGATATCATCTACATACCTTTTGTAGAGTGTGCACTGATCAATTATACCTTTTAGGTTCGTTGACATCAAACTCACTGAGAAGCGAACGAGATTTGACACTGGCCATACATAGAAAATCCACTTTCACCGGACAATACATTCACTACAACAGCAGTGTGCCAAAATCCCACAAAAGAAACTTAGTAAACAACCTAGCAAACAGAATCAGGAAGATCAATTGTTGACAAAATGCACGGGGCTGATATTCTAAAACAAGAACATGTGATTCAGCTTTTTACAGCTCATCTGACACAAAATCCGCAAATTGCGCACGATTTTCATTTGTATTCCAATTTTTGTTTTTGTTTAGTCAATTATTGAACAGAACTTCCATGGTCTATCCATTTAAGAACGCAACCAAGCACATTTAGAAATGATACGAAATTAAATCGGACTTGATTTAACTTAACATACGGCGTCGGCAAAATAAATAAATATTCCATAATATAAAAATGTAATTCGTAACCTAGATAGGCTAAATCCTTGATGGAAACTCATCAGTAGAAGTCAAAATCGCCGCACTTTATTAAAAAATTTGCAACTCTTCTTCTGCAACATCAAAGCAGCGCATTTCCTGCGGTTTTTAATGATAAAAACGTGTTCTATTACATCCTTCTATTTTATGCATCTCTTTGTATATCATTATCGACGAAAAGTAACATCAAGCTCTCGCCTATATATAATTGTGAAATAGACACTGCACCATCCAGGGAGTAGAAATGGAAAAAGAATAACTTTGACGATTTTATTGAATGAATATAGCTATCATAAACTCAAAATTGCACATGCTGGCACATACCAGAAATATTTGGAAAAATCATGATGACAGTGGATTCAAACATTTCGGTACGCAATCCGAAAATCAGGTAAATAATCTATTCCCTGTCGCGCAACATGTTTCTTTTAAAATTATTAAAGCCGTTATGTTTGAATATTAATTGTTTAATGGGAACTGGGGTTGTTTTTTTGAAAACGAATTGAGTAAACCGTATCGAATATAGACGCAAAAGTATGAGTGGGAGGGTGTGGCTTAAGTCAGAATTTATAAATGATATCTGCAGTGTAGAACTGCCAACATATAGAATATAATTATATGTAGCTAATAACAGTTAGAAAGACAAGTTCGAAATTTTAGCCCCTTTCCAGCAGTTAAATAATCAACTGATAAATTTCTTAAATATAGAAAATCAGGTGAGCGAGCTGAAATTTACAATTGAAAATGAATCATGTGGCGAATTACCATTTCTGGATGCCAAGTTAATTCGAAATGGTACAAAACTAGAAGGGGATGTTCATATGAAGGATACTTACTCAGGTATGCTTCTTAATTTCAATTCAAATGATCCATATAGAATGAAAATCGGTTTCTTAAAATCGATGATAATAAGAGGCTTAAGATAAACTGATAAAAAATATAGGGAGAAATAATTAGGTAGACTGCGAGAAATATTCAGTGCTAATGAGTATTCTCTAAAGTTAATTGAAGCCACTATAAATGAGCGTTATATGTAAATTTAATCATGACTGGAAGTACGTGAATCGGATGATCGGAGGGTAATTGTAATATCTGACTCCAAACCAATTAGGAAATTCAAAAGGGTAGCATCTAAATATGATGTACGTACTATTTTAAAACAGACAGTTACCCTAGGTATTAAACTGCCCAACCAAAAGGAGAAAATAGAACCATTAGACACATCAGGAGTATATGAAATTCCATGTAACGACTGTAACCTGATGTATGTAGGTGAAACCATGCGTCCAATTAGGATAAGAAGAAGGAAACATAAAACCGCATGCAAGTATGGCCATGTTAATAGATCGGATCTTACACGCCATACATTAGAGACAAGACACTCAATTAATTGGAATGGGTGTAGACGTATATCAATTTGTGGTCGTAGAAGATCGACTAGATTGATTAGAGAATCCATAGAAATTAAATTGAGAAATGACATCATGAATGAAACAGCCGTAGAAAAATCACTAGGTCCTAATTGGATTACAGAATTAAAAAATGGTAGGAAACGAAGATTGCACGAATCTGAATCAGAAACTCGCTCAAGTAAAAGAATAAGAACACTGGACTGATATTAACTCATAGAGGTGGAGGGTGAGTAATTCAATATCTCCTAATTTATTATCTGATTGTCCTATTTCATCCTTGACTACTGGTTATCTTATTTTATCTATTATCTTTCGTTCTCTTGTTAGCGTAGCGCCTTTAACAAACATTTATCTATGCACGATGGGAGGGTTTATTTTTTTTTAAAAAAGGCAAATTTTCTTTGCACTATTACTAGTATCTTTCTTTATCAGGCAATTTTTAATTTCTTTTACGAACTTTTCTACCCTATTAAAACACTATCCGTTTTTAATTTAATTTTGCTAACTCTTAATTATTTACTGAATTCATAGTATCTTGCCCCTCCTCATCGGAATGCCACTCGTAATTACTTCATTTAGGAAAGTACGTGTAAAAATAGGTCTGACGTGTGCATTTAGGAAATGACAGTTATCATTTTAGCTTCACTTGAATGACTGTTACACGTGCCTGTAATTACTTGTAACAGATTAGTTCTCAGTCTTAAGCAAACGCTCACACACATACACACAAACATATAGACTTGACTTATGATTATCCTGTGAATAGTCAGATGTTGCCAAATCGCTGTAATTTTACTGGGATGAGTGTACACGTGCAGTAATTGATTACACCTCAATCCAAAACAAACGAGAACACATACACACAGGCATGACGTACGCTTATCTAGTGAGTTGTCATTAATTGCCATTAAATCACAGTAATCTCATTGCGAGAGTGTATACATGCAGACATACACAAAAAATAATTTGACATACACTTTTCTATAACAGTTAAATACTGTCTGTTGCGGAGAGCTAATATATATGCAAGTATGTATTAGGTGTTGCGAACCTAGTAACAATTAATTACTGTTTGTTGCGAAGACCTAGTATATATGCAAGTATGTATTAGGTGTTGAGAACCTAGTAACAAATTAGTTCAGTTGTGACCAGAAGGATAAACCAAAGGCAGCATGAACGGAAAGTATAATCTCATGCACATTCGTTTCGTGCTTACTAGCGACTCATCAGGAGCCGGTATTACGCCCTTTAACCACTATATATTTGGTCAAAGAATGTGGAATAATGAGGACGGTACAATCTACTAGACGAATGTGTAAACCTGTAATAGTGAAGCTAACATAATCTGAAGTCAACGACAATGCGACTTCAACGCTAACTCGCACTATATAATATATATACCGAGTCTGTAAAGGATACTAACACTATGGCTATTGTGTTAGTAACTGATACCTTTTTTGAAATCGATGAGTACCGGGTACTAACACTATGGTTACCGAGTCGGTACATGATACCAACCTGATGGATATAAATTTATGCTAAAGTTCACCCAAATTGAGAATTACAACAATTTCCGAACACCTGTTACTCCAGTTAAACCATACACTCTGGCCTTCATCGATATCAGTTATCACATTTCGCGGTAAGCATGATATCATTCAATTCAATATATTACAGTTAATTATTGTTTGTTGCGAAGAGCTAATATATTTGCAAGTATGTATTAAGTGTTGCGAACCTAGTAACAAATTAGTTCAGTTCTGACCAGAAAGATAAACCAAAGGCAGCATGAACGGAAAATATAATCTCATGCACATTCGTTTCGTGCTTACTGGCGACTCATCAGTAGGAGCTGGTATTACGCCCTTTAACCGCTATATATTTTTGGTGAAGAATGAGGGATAATATGAGGGTACAATCTTCTAGACGAATGTGTAAACCTGCAATAGTGAAACTAACATCATATAGTCTACGACAATGCGACTTGAACGCTAACTCACACTATATAATATATATACCGATACCAACATTATTGTACCGAAAATGTACATGGTACTAACACTACGATTTCCGAATCGGTACATGGTACCAACATGATGGATATCAATTTATGCTATAGTTCACCGAAATTGAGAAATACAACAATTTCTGAACACCTGTTACTCCAGTAAATCCATACACTTTCCTAGCACTTTTATTAAAAAACAAGTTATGCTTAAGAGATCTAACAACAAGTATAAATTGGGCAGTTTAAACTAATATTTCCTCTTGACATATTGATTGGAAACTTAGTGGGTGACGTGCTTTCCATTGAACAAGATATCCGTACCAGGATATCGAAATATTTGGCGAAATCATGAAGAAAGTGGATTCAAACAATTCGGTACACAATCCGAAAATCAGGTAAATCATTTCGATATAAAATGTCTTCTCCAAGTGATTTTATCATGCGCCAATCTGTTTCAGAACTGTTCTTCAGTACTAGTGGGTTTTGATACGATGAAAGAATCTCAATTTGATAGGTGATTCAAATAGTGAAATGGCCTGGGTGTGAAATCTTTTGGTTACTAATTCGTGAAAAATAAAATTTCTGCACGCGGCTGCATAAGACTCTACGTGATATTAATGAATAACATTGATATTTCAATACAAATTAGGTTAACTTCATATGAGTTATGTTTAAAAAGGACAGTTTATTCGAAAAAAGTTTTCTTTATTTAATGCAGTTTACTTTACTTGAAATAAACAATTTGAATGTAATATTATGTTTTCTTCATTTTTACTAAAAAACGATTTTATTCTTATGAAATTAAACAATCATTATTGCACGGGTTTTGATAACAATTATTTGAATCAATTTGGCGAACGCGATACAAGCACTAATCCAAGTATATATAAATCTGTTGCTATATAAACAACAAAGCATTACATCTAGTAGACTGGTTTATCCTTAATGTGATCTCTTCTAGTAAAGTCAAGAAATATTCCGCAAGCAGAGCTCGAACATGGCATGGATTAGCAGTATAAATTTCTAAAATAAGTGATTAAGCTGAATAACACGTGGATAGTGATAGTTAATTTTTAAATACAAATAAACGCGTTTTTTTCGAATGAACGAAGCATATTTTCTTACCCTTTGTCTTGTTTTTCTCCCTAAATGTGAGATTGCGTCGATTCGAGTAAACGAGAACTTTCGATATTCAAGAAAAATAATTACTTATTAGATTTTTCTTACATTTATAATCACGAGTTCCTTTTAGTAGAAAAATTATTCGTTCTTTAAATAAAGTTCGCCAGCTTTAGATAAAAACCACTCCCATTGTATCTAACCAAGGACAAAATAAGAGCAATACTACCTATGTCCTCATGTACTTTAGATTTGCCATTTTATGCGGCTAGTACGATACAATTAAACTGGTGTTTAACTCGAACGTGCAAATTTGATTTAAAGAAAGTTTATCACCACACGCGCAATCAATGATAGTTTAATTGAATAATTTTTTTACAATTTGAGAAAGCTGCATAACGTTTACGTTCGTGGCCGCATAGAATATGTGCAGCCGACATTTCCAGTCAGGTACAATTGAGGTAAGATCTGCAGATCTGATTTTGCTTTCTTCATATATGCATTACGGCTTGATCCTTGAAAAAAACATATTTCCGCCGTGTTCTAACGACGGTAATAGAAAGTCGAAGTATGTCAGTGCGTGTGGATGACGGTAGATTTGCTATGTTGTGCGACCAGATTGATGCAACGGGATTGGTTTTAATCTTTAGTTCTCAAACTTGATTTGAAAATAGTTTTCACCACCCGCGCAATCAATAATTGTCTAATCAAATGTTTTTCAATGCTTGTGACGTAAGTTGCAAATTTTTACTTTTGTGGCTGCATAGAAATTGTGTAGCCGACATTTTCAATCAAATATATTTTATACAAGACTAAAAGGGGGTGATTGCTGCATATTTAAATATCCATTCCTTATATATGCGTTGCGTTGCGAGCCTTGTTAGACAACTTGCTGTCATGCTCTGATGACAATCAAAGAGGTTAGAAACGCGTGATTACCTATGATTTATAGTAGTATTTTAATGATGTGCGTTTGGTTAGACAGTTTGAGAACAAAAACCAATGGGTGAATTTGCATCAGGATTGTCTAAAGACGCTTCTTTTTAGTTTTTGCTAAATGATAGCTAAGTGCAACTTACGAGTTACAGCCTTTAATATTTACTAATACTTATCAATTTTTAATCATAGTCAAACTTTCTTTGTACTGCACAGAAAATTCTGGGAAGTTTTCACATGAAGATCCAACTTTGCTTGGTGTATTATGCATGTACAGATTTAATAAAAATAGTCGGAAAACGGCATACAATAATGAAACAAAACTTAAAAAATTTATAGAATATAAAGGAAGTTCCTCCACCTACCACTACATTTTGATTTTACGTGTACGAATTTGCGAAGAACTATTATAGATATACCTATATTATGCTATCTTATTTAAACAATGCATTAAAAAATACATCAAATCTACCGTGTTCGTTTAAATCTATAAATTAAAATTTAATGGACTGTTGCTGAACCTAAGGTCTGATATTAATAAATAATACGCTGTAATTATTCATATTTTATATATATATATATATAGGAACATTGTATGGTATATATCTCATAACAATCACAATGAAATTTATATTTATTAGAAGTTTATTTCTTCAGCATTTTAACAAACTAATATGCAATTGATAAATATAAGAATTTCAAAATAGTATTTCCGGAATATTTTAAAGAAACTAAATGAATATTTTGTTAAATTACTGTTTTATACTAACCTTTCATCTGAAGTATGACGAATTTATTGAATAATTTGTCATGGTCTATTGAAAAATGTATAGCATACACAAAAACAGGTTAATATTTCTAAAATATTTATTCAACGCGTTCCAACTTGGCTTCTAAATTAATAGCAGTTCTGAATACATTTGAATTATTAGCGTCATGGTGAAATTATGCGATCAGTGAGCTTTCAAAAATGAGATCGTTCTGATAGGTTATTTTGAAAATATTTTAAATGAGTTTAAGTGACAATTGCTCATTCAAACCACAATAGTGTTGTATTCGATTAAATGAGTTCGTCGAAATGGCCCTATCCTACAGTTTTGAAGGACACGTATCTTTTTTTATTGACTGAGTTCAACTCATCCGAGACTAAGTAATGTGTTTCTATTTCAACAATTATACTGATCATCAGATCAAACCATAAAACTATGAAGCTACAAAATCCGCATGTATAAATAAATTTTAAATGAAAACGCAAATAAATATTTAACGAAATTTAGAAAATTAAATATCTTGATAAATGTTCAAAATATACTAATCAATACATCATTCGCCTTATGTGACATCTTGTAGATCTGATGATTTATTTATTTCTCTCATTATCTTTTATCTATGTAAGCATATATATTGAAATATGTACGTATATATTTAGATATATTGATTTATTTCTGATAGTATTTATATACGTATCAAACTACATATTATATTAAAATAAAAATGAAAAGAGACTAAATCAGAATCAGTATGTGCACATTTCCTTATAAATATAGACAAATCTATAAATTTATTTATACTTTTTCATCCATCCGTCCATCCATCCATCTCTTCATCCATCCATACATCAATCCATTCACCCATCCATTCATTAACAAATCTCATTATCCACACTTCCGAATACCCATCTTATTATGTACCTACATTTATTTCTATTTATACATCTATATATGAATATTTGCTTGTCTCAATATCTATGTATATTTCTGATTATTTATATCTACAATCTTCCTTTTTATTAACCATACAGTTTTCTTATTCATCTATAAATTTATTAATATATCTATTGATATATCTATCAATTTATCAATACATATATATATATATATACATGTATATATATATATATATATACAACTATGTTTCTATCCATATATCACTCCCGTTTAAATATCTATATCTAAGATTCAGCCATTCATTATATTTATATATATATATATATATATATATATATATATATATATGATGAACATTTATAGTCTAATTTTATCAATATTTTTATCTGTCTTGCATTCCCCTTTCATGTCTACCTATATGTTTATTCAAATATATAAATGTACATTTCTATCGGCCGATATTTATGAATCGATGTACATATATATTTTTATATATTCTTGTATTTTATTCTTCTCTGCTATCCATCTATCTACAAATCATACTATATATCTGTCTATCTGTCTAACTAAATAGGCAAATATCAATCGATTTATCTGTCTAGCTATGCATATTCAGTCTAAATATATGTATATATATATATATATATACATATATATATATATATGTATATATTTACTCGTCTGCAAATAACTTCCTTGGAAAATGTCTTTCTATCTATTTAATGAATACCTATATCTACTAAAATTTATGTAATATTCTGTCTGTACATATTCATGTTTTGGTTATCATAAATAATTGTTGAAATATATAAATCTTCTCTAGCTGGTCTTTGGTCAATGTCTTCATTTTGCTATTTTTCTCTTCGTATCAATTTAACCTATTTTACTGTAGATTTATATATATACATATACATATATATACATTAAATGCATATAGATACATAAATATACATATATACATATATGCATACATATACCCTATATATACATAAGTATGTATATATATATATATATATATATATATATATATACATATAATTCTTCCCATTTCTTTTTTAAACATTTTACCTTTTATCTTTCTAGAGCTCTATCCAAATTTAAGACTTTTATTATCTTTGCCTATGTAAGTTTACTTTTTTAACATTAAATCAATATAATTATTTCTGCACATAAATTTATAGACATACATAATTTTAAATCTAGTTTTTACGCATAATAGATTCTATCACAGCCTGTACAGTCAAAACCAAATTTAAAAAAATAAATAATCTGCCATGTTCTACGCCGTTTCCAAACAATATGATTTATGAACTATAAAGAAAATAATGAAAGAAACAAGTTTACAGTCAATTCAAGGTTAAGTAATCAAACAGATCGATTTTCTAATTGCCACTTTTTCTGCTGTTTGCCATCGACATGTAATAGTTTTCCAAACATGGTTGGATTTCGCATTCCAAATCGAAGACTGGAAGCCGTGCAATTCATTCGAAACATTTGATTACATGATCAGTGCTTTTCAAAAGACAGTTAGGGAAATTAATCAATACTCAGTATTGCAACGATTTATTTCGTTTAATCGTCCTTACCGCCAAATTGTGCCAGTTTGTTTGACCAAATATATAGTGGGTATAGAGCTTAATAATGGCTCCTACTGATGAATCTCCAGTAAACAAAAAACGAACGTGTACATGAGATTATACGTTTTATTCCCGCTGACTTTTGCTTTTCTTTTCGGTCGTAATTGGGATAATTTTTTACTAGGTGCACAACGCCTAATAAATAAGTGCCCAATCGTTTCATTGTCTGAACGCTAAAATATTTTCCATCAGAAATGGTGTCCATAATGTGCCCGAAACTGTCTTATTTTAATCATTTGTACTGTTCAGTTTTCCCATATAACTTGACCAAATATATATTGGGAATAGGGCGTTATACTGGCTCCTACTGGTGAGTTGTCCGTAAGTATGAAACGTATGTGTAATTGAGACTATACAATCCGTTCATAATGAATTTGGTTTATCCTTTTTGGCCTTTTTGAACTAATTTGTTACTGTTCGCAACACCTAATACACAATTACATAATCGTTACATTCTTTAAATAAAGTTTGCCAGCTTAAAGTAAACACCAATCCCGTTGTAATTAACCAGTCGTCGGACAACATAACAAAACTACCACCAGTTGTATGCACTGACGCGTTTCGAACTTCCATGATCATAACCAGAGTACAACGGCAAACTGACTGTCGAGGATAAAACCGCATTCAATGTATATGGAAATCAAATTTAGATATGCGGCTCTCACCTCTAGCAGTCTCGTATAAATTGAACTTGACTCGAAATGTCGGCTGCACAATTCCTATGCTGTCACGAATATTAACTGTTTGTAGCTTTGGCCAAATATACATATATAGGCGATAAAATAGGATTGGTGTTTATTTCAAGCTCGCAGACTTGATTTAAAGAATTTTTACTACCAACGACGCAACTAATTATTGCTAAATTGTATATCCTACATATGTATATGTGGCGAAAGCTGCAAACATTTGATGTTCGTGACTGCATATAAATTGTGTAGCCGACATTTATAGTCAAGTTTAATGCATGCGAGACTGCTAGAGGTGAGAGCTGCATATCTAAATTTGATTTCCATATATATTCAATGCGGTTTGATCCTTGATAGTAAGTTTGCCGTCGATCTCTGATGATGATAATGGAAGGTCGAAACGTGTCTTTTTTCGGTCTTTCAGGGCAGGATCTCCGATATAGATCTTCTAGCATAATGGATGGGCCATCAAATTTCTTTTAACACTAATTTCCGTTATGTGAATTTATAGACGAGTAGCAATTATAATATTGGAGATAATTATACTGCATAGACAATTTATTTTCTGCTAAGCAGTCTGTGGGTTACGACATATAGTCGAACTTTTGAAGATTGAATACTACATTGGACTTCCACTAGAATTTTTATGCAATCACGGTGTTACCACATTTGAAATATTTCAAAAGTGAAAAAAATTGAATACACATACATTTCTGTGAATGGCAAATAGCGCCTGTTAAAGATTAGGGTAATACCGGCTCCTACTGATGAGTCGCCAGTAAGCACGAAACTAATATGCATGAAATTATACTTTCCGTTCATGCTGCCTTTGGTTTATCCTTCTGGTCACAACTGAACTAATCTGTTACTAGGTTCGCAACGCCCAATACATACTTACATATATATTAGATCTCCGCAACAAACAGTATTTAACTGTTATATATAAAAGATTAGGGTGTTAATATAATTATAAAATTACGAATTGTGCAGTTATGCTTTAATGTTGTCGTAACTACATACTATATGGAATGAGGAAACCGTACCACTTGACTGGAATGAGTCGACCATCATCCCCATCTTCAAAAAAGGCAATCGTAATTCGTGCGATAACCATCGTGGTATAAGTTTGATTCCGGTCGTATCAAGGTTATTTGCTTCGATTATCCTACGTCGTCTTAGCGCTTCACGTGAATCACAAACAAGAGAAGAACAGGCCGGATTCCGCGCATGAAGGGGTTTTATAGACAATATTTTTACGTTAAGGCAAGTTTTCGAACAGAGACATTTATATCACTGTCCCACAATAGTCGTCTTTCTAGACTTCAAGGGTGCATTTGATTCGGTGGATCGCAATGTTTTATTCCATATCTTGTCCAAAAGCGGTGTGCCCACTAAATTGTTTAATATTATACGAGCTCTCTACACAAATACTTCTGGTCGCGTTAAGGTTTACAACGAATTAACGTATAACTTTACAGCCAGCAGTGGTGTTCGTCAAGGTTGTCCACTTTCCCCATTTTTGTTTAATTTTGTAATCGATGCTATTGTGAACAGCAATCTCTCACACATTCATGACGCTGGAGTTGAAGTTCTCCCGGGAGATAAACTAGTCGATCTTGACTATGTGGACGATATCGTACTATTATTCGACAATCAGCATGCTGCCCAGACCACCTTAAATAGATTATCAAACGTTGTTCCGTCTTTCGGTATGAAATTCGCACCCTCTAAAAGTAAGATACTGTTACAGGATCACCCACCACTCACTCCAACGTTGCGACTGCAGAATGAAGATCTTGACATAGTCGACAGGTTTTCATATCTTGGGAGCTCTATCAATAACGTAGGCAATATGTCCGACGAGGTGAGAATACGGATCGCGAAAGCTAGAGTAGCTTTCTCGAACCTTCGTCATTTATGGAGAAACGCGAATATTTCACTTTGCCTTAAAGGTCGTGTTTACAGTGCATCTGTACGCGCAGTCTTACTATACGCTATTGAAACTTGGCCTCTTAGAGTTGATGATCTGAGACGCTTACAGGCATTCGATCATCGTTGTTTGAGAAGTATAGCAAATGTTGGTTACCAACAACGAATAACTAACGTTGACATCTGACAATAAGTGCTCGTCTTTAGAAAAGCAAATAAGGCTCCATCAACTTCGTTGGCTCGGTCACGTTTTGCGTATGCCCTCATTCCGATTGCTCAATAGAGCTCTGTTCTCACATCCAGCACCAAATTGGCGTAAGAAACAAGGTGGGCAGGTTTTGACATTACAGAAACAATTAAAGTCACTTACATCCAAATTGGGTAGTATAGGATCCACTCGTCTGCCGGGATGGGGGCCTCGTGCACATCACAGTTCTTGGTTAGAAACCCTTAGCGATATGGCAGCGAATCGAGCTCAGTGGCGATCTTGTTGTAGATGTATAGTAGAATCATCTTCGTAACTTTCTTTTCTTAGTAGGGCAAAGTTAGCTGCGAGGTTCGGTTTGTTTATGACGTGATACGGTGAAATCTGCAAGGAAGCTGTGTTGCTGATGTCGCCTTGCCCGAATGCTAACTTGGCCATAACGGTGTTGTGGAGAGGTTTAGTTTGCCTCATTTCTGTGAGTTATCCTGATAAATTTACTCATAGTAGCAAGGTTTCCTTTTCTCTCTACCCCTCTCCCTCTCTCGTAAATCTCAATAATAATTTATCTAAATTCACTTTTTTTTCACTCCTTATGGTTATATGGCAGTGAAACATTAGTCAATTGACTTTTGTGTGGCTGGAAATGATGATGATGATGAACTAGGGCAGATATATTTGATTGGACACATGCAAGTCTCATTTCAATTTGGATAAGATTGTATTTTATTGCATTCCTGTATGTGTGTGAAAGTATATTAATGTATGCTGGTATTAATTTACGTGTGCTTATATGCGTATATTATTATAATCAAGGTTGCGGTCTGAGTATAAACACCTCGACCCATCACATTGCGTCATACAGTAGTGTCCAGTATAAACTAAGACCATTAGCATAGTCGTAGCACAGGCGAATTCATGCCGCGGACAGCACCGGCTTCGGCATACCTGGGGCACGCCCGTCGGAAGCAGACGTGCGCCAGATTCGTTCCCGGGTCCGCGGCAATTCTGGCCAGTACTTGATGGAGTTCCCAATAAGGGAGACGAAACCGGTCTACTGGATGAATTGCCTTTTCTACACTATACAATTCTTAGTTTATACTGACATATGTAAGTAATTAATGGGTCAGGTGTTTATATCAAGACCGCAACCTTGATTATAATAATTGTTATCACCACACGCGCAACCAATGTTCGTTTAATTATATATGCGTATATGTTTCCGAGTATGCTTAAAATTATGCAATAATTTACATTTTCATGCATGAAAATATGTGTCAGTAAATATTTACATGTATATTTCTATGCATGAATAATTGTATTTGCGTATGTATTTATAAATATAATTCTTTAAATCAAGTTTTCGCGCTTGAAGTATACACAAAGCTAATACTCGTGACAGCATAGAAACTGTGCAGCCGACATTTCCAGTTAAGTTCAATGTATGCAAGACTACTAGAGGTGAGAGCCGCATATCTAATTTTGCTTTCCATACATATGCAATGCGGTTTGATCCTCGCTAGTCAGTTTGCCGTCGTACTCTGATGATGATCATGGAAGGTCGAAACGCGTCAGTGCGTTGCGACTGGCGGTAGTTTTGTTATGTTGTTCGACGACTGGTTAAATACAATGGGATTGGTGTTTACTTCAAGCTCGCAAACTTGATTTAAAGAATTATTACCACGACCCGCGCAATCAATTTAATATATAATTATAAATATAAATCTAAATAGATTTGAGTGTTAGCATATATATATATATATATATATATATATATATATATATGTAATTGTTTGATTTAATCAATAGAAATTCACGCACATATATATATGCATATATATACATATATATATATATATATATATATATATATATATATATATACATATATATATATAATTTAATAAGTATGCATGTTTGTATGTATGTGTGCGAATATGTATGAATGTAGGTATGTTTGTACGTATGTATGCTGATGTGTAAGTGCGAATATGTATGTATTATTATGGTATGTATTTATGTTTGTACGTGTATGTGTATGTTGTTATTTATGTATGTATGTATGCATGCATGTATTTACACATGTATGTATGTCTGCTTGAAATAATTTATTTACATATATATTTTACATTTATGATTATACACATTTCTATATATATATATATATATATATATATATATATATATATATATATATATATATATATGTATATATGTATATATATATATTCACACAGTTTGCCTGCATGGGACCAAAATCTCTCTGGGTATTGCACAATTTGTCAGTCAACACAGCTCTCATAAAAGCGCGACCCAACTCTAACTCAATTTGCTGTCGTCTTATTAGATTTGGTTGTTACAGTATCCTGATATGGTGAAATGTAAAAGCCTAAAAAGAAACACTAAGCAAAATTTCTAAGAATGATGCTGACAATTAGGATAAATTATTTTTTAAATAAAGATTGCGAGCTTGAAATTAACACCAATCCAGTTATATTTAACCACACGTCGAACAACATAGCTAACCTACTGCCAGTCACACGCACTTGTGTGTGTTAATTAGATTACTTAATTTTTTTGGTGAATGGAGCACAATGCTATGTATGAAATGCGTGGATAACGTAGCTGTTATTCAAGATAGGTTTGAGAAAACCTCATCTTGCACTTCGGCTTAACCAGGGTTTGACTGATTCACATCAAGCCGAGAAGACCGAATCATGTTAAAAATAGCAGCAGTATCGATTATGCAGAATGAACAGTGGCACGTCAAGTATTTGGATGAGTCAAGCTCTGGAAAATTTGCGGAATTTAGTGCAGATTCCTGATCGCCCGAATTTACTCAACGTATTCTCTAGGCAAAAATTATTTTAAGGCTGATAAAAGTGGCAACATATCTTAACAATCGCATACGCATTTAAACATCACCTAAAATTAAAGCGTAGAAATCAGAAAATGTTGCGTCACGAAGGAAAATATTGAAAATGTTTATATGACTTCAGATGATTTAACGGGAGTATTTGCTTGAAGCGTGTTGAATGCTCTGTCAAAACATAACGGACGATTCAAAATATATGCCTTTATCATAGTTATTTTTGATAATCTCACTGCAAAGAAAACACGGACGCCTACAATATACTAAGTTTAATTAATTGTTGTTTTCAAAATTCTTCTTATCCAGCCAATTGTCCCGAAAATTTTGATAGGTAACGATGTAATAATTTCACTTCCATATAACAATTACAACAAAGATACTTCAATAAATTATGTTTTTGACATGTAATCTTCTGAATGACAGCAAACCTGATTAAATGAATGGTCTCTCATTGGAATTTGTGCCTTTGAGGTTAATTGAGATTTGGTGAATTCTGTGCTCATATATTGCTGAAATTTCAATAAAGAAAATTGGACCAAATTTGATTATAATAATTGTTATCATCGCCCGCGCAACCAATGTTCGTTTAATTATATATATGTTCATTTTAATACCACTTCCCCATTTAGTGTGGTGCCTGTTCAGTAATGACAGATTTGGGAAGGTTAGTTGGAACTTTGGGTCTAAATGGATGCCATATGAGCTCCACCTAAAGGAAAAATAGACTAACTAAGTTACATTAGTTAGTATATAACTGAAAATTGTGTGTAGTGTAGTGTGCGGCAGGATGGCTCAGTGGTTAGAGCACCAGATTCCGAAGCAGACGTGCCCAGGTTCGAGCCCTGTCCGCGGCAAATTCTGGTCAGTACATGATGAGTTCCCAATAAGGACGAAACCGGTCTACTGGATGAATTGCTTTTTCTACACTATACAATTCTTAGTTTATCCTGACAAATTTATGTACTTAATGGGTCTGGTGCTTATATCAAGTTCGCAACCTTGATTAAAGTAAATGCTACCATCGCCCGAAAAACCAATGTTTGTTTAGTTATATAACGTATTTCTCGTTTTTGCGCGTCATAAACGTTGGTTTCTTCATCTATATTTTTTGAAATAACCCTGGTAGTTTGAGAAGGAAGCTGGACAAGCTCGCGGAATAGTTTCATCTGAAACGAAATTCTTAGACCATTAGTACTCCAGCCTTGTCTTTCGCAAATTTACCATTTCATTCAGCACCAAACTGTAGTTGCTTGACTGGAACTCTCAGCCAAATCAACATTGTTTCTTGCAGGTTTTTAGTAACATTCTCAGAAAATTCATTTCATAAACCCGAAGGCTTTTTATACTGATTCATCAGCCTTTGTTCACCAAATTGTTGGGGCATCTGAAACATTTTTTATTATCCCTGGTGGTCATACGTCCATTAGGTATAAAAGTCCACAAATGTACCGAAAAATGGACTGCTGGAAATTTTCAAATTATACGTTTCCCTGGTGACGTCGGTCTTATCGACTTCTGTGTAGATTTTTTCTGGTTGTACCAACATTAGGCAAACACTGCAATGCATTCTATTACAGTTCGTCCACTTCTCTGATCATTGGCGCTGAACTCTGTGATTAAAGTATATAAGTATGTATTAGGTTTTGCGAACCTAGTAACAAATTAGTTCAGTTGTGACCAGAAGGATAAACCAAAGGCAGCATGAACGGAAAGTATAATCTCATGCACATTCGTTTCGTGCTTACTGGCGACTCATCAGTAGGAGCCGGTATTACGCCCTTTAACCACTATATATTTGGTAGAAGAATGTGGAATAATAGGACGGTACAATCTCCTAGACGAATGTGTAAACCTGTAATAGTGAAGCTAACATAATCTAAAGTCAACGACAATACGACTTCAATGCTAACTCACACTATATAATATATATGCCGAGTCTGTAAAGGATACTAACACTATGGCTATTGTGTTAGTAACTGATACCTTTTTTGAAATCGATGAGTACCGGATACTAACACTATGGTTTCCGAGTCGGTACATGATATCGATGAAGGCCAGAGTGTATGGTTTAACTGGAGTAACAGGTGTTCGAAATTGTTGTAATTCTCAATTTGGGTGAACATTAGCATAAATTTATATCCATCAGGTTGGTATCATGTACCGACTCGGAAACCATAGTGTTAGTATCCGGTACTCATCGATTTCAAAAAAGGTATCAGTTACTAACACAATGGCCATAGTGTTAGTATCCTTTACAGACTCGGTATATATATTATATAGTGTGAGTTAGCATTGAAGTCGTATTGTCGTTGACTTCAGATTATGTTAGCTTCACTATTACAGGTTTACACATTCGTCTAGGAGATTGTACCGTCCTATTATTCCACATTCTTCTACCGAATATATAGTGGTTAAAGGGCGTAATACCGGCTCCTACTGATGAGTCGCCAGTAAGCACGAAACGAATGTGCATGAGATTATACTTTCCGTTCATGCTGCCTTTGGTTTATCCTTCTGGTCACAACTGAACTAATTTGTTACTAGGTTCGCAAAACCTAATACATACTTGCATATATATTAGTTCTTCGCAACAAACAGTATTTAACTGTAATTAAAGTATATATCCGGTTAACAAATTTAGACCACCGCCATACTATCAACTGGAGGCGATAGTCATGAACAAATTTTATGGATCATCTAGTTTTATTCGGCTTGCTAACTCATGCAACTTCACCGTAATGTATTGTTATAAACATTTTGTGCGTAGCGCGGGTCATTTTCTGAGGAGGCCATGGGCATTCACCCTCCTGAGGCTCTGGATGTCACATCGGATAATGGCTTGTTTCGCAAAAGATGAAAACCAGCCACATGGTTTCACTTCACATTTATTTCACTAGAAACTACCAAGTTGGTGAGCACAAATCTAGCGGTAACTCAGAAAAATCACGTTCCGGATGAGAAGCGTCTTATGACCATAGGCAGAATTAAAATTCGGATTTGTTGAACACACTGCTTATGTACACCAGTGATTGCCTGTTAAATTTAATAGTTTTAAAAATATATCACTTTGAATTGCGCACCAAAAACTCGTTTGTGTGATTGAATGATATTAAACGAACATGGTTTCGCGGGGGTGATATCAATTTCTTTAATCAAGTCTGCGGTCTCAATATAAACTCCTGACCCATTATTTGCACACATTTGTTATTAAAAAAATAAATATTGTATAGTGTAGACAAGGAAATTCATCCAGTATACTGGTTTCATCCTTATTGGGATCTAATAACGTACTATACAGGATTTGTTGTTCAGAATATGAGCATTAGATTCCTAGGCAGATGTGTCCAGGTTAGAGGCCTGTCCGCTTCAAAATTTGGATGTTTCCTGATTAGTTCTCAATAAGGATGAAACCGGTCTACTGGTATAATTGGGCTTTCTACACTATAATATACTTAGTATATAGATAGAATATTAATTTGAACATCTATAATTATGACTAAGAAATATTTAGCATTAGGTGTTTCATCACTTTTATCTGTAATTGAAAGTAAAGTAAGAATATTTCTTCGGAATTATTTTTCTTTTTTATACTAAAAATAAAATTACATTACATTGATTTCGCGGGTGGTGGTAACAATTCTTTAAATCAAGTTTGCGGGCTTGAAGTAAACACCAATCCCATTTTTTAACGGTGGGTCAGACAACAAGTGCGTTGCGGCTGGTGTTAGTTTTGTTATGTTGTTCGAAGACTGGTTAAAAATGGGATTGGTGTTTACATCAAGCTCACAAACTTGATTTAAAGAATTTACCTTACTGTTTCTTTTGTACGAGATGTACATTAAACCATTCAACTTTTACAGATTTAGCAGTGTTATATGCATTTAATAACATTCATATGCCTGATGGCATAGACCTACGCATACATAAATGAACATATTTATTTAGGTAAATTGCATAAATGTAAGTATAAAATTCTCAATAAATACACTCATTCAAATATATACGCATATAAACACACATACATAAATACACGCATACATACATACATACAAATATACAAAAAATCTTACGTTGAAACATGCGAATGTAAGTGAATGCGTTTATGCACCCTTAAATACGTACATACATACATGCATACATACATTATATATATATATATATATATATATATATATTTTAACTACAATTATATATGGATACAGAAACACATAAAAATACATACATAAGCAAATACATACATACGCCAATGCATAAATACATGTTCATATACACACAATCAAAATAACATACAGCACACATTCATAAAAACATACATATAGACGTAGAATATAAATCTTTACTTTTTCTTTACTGCGGCTGACTCCTTTTAGAGGATAAGCCGGCTCCATTGATATCCCGAATTAAGCCTCTCCATGCCGGGCGGTTGGCAGCCATTTCGGCACATAAAGAGGGCCAATGACGCTCCCAGTGACGCGGACCATAAACATTGCGTAAACCTAGGAGTTCCATGTCCGATTTGATTGTTGCAAGCCATGTCTTCAGTTGCCCACCTCGGCGGCGGCGCCAGTTTGCACATTGACCTGGGTTCATCACCTGCCGTACCAGTTCGTCTTCGGGTTTGCGTAGTACGTGCCCGAACCATTGAAGTCGACGATGTTGGATCCAGACGGATAGTTGCATGATGTCCCCACATTGGTGACGAACAGATGCGTTCGACACCCGGTCCATCCATTTTGTCTTTGTGATGTACCTAAGGCACCAATGGTCGAATACTTCAAGCTTTTTGGAGTCCTCAGAACGTAATGGCCAAGTCTCACAGCCATACAGTAGCACAGGGCGAACAGTAACCTGGTAGACTCGGATTTTCGTTTTGATATACATACAAACATAAATTCAAACATAAACAAATATATACACATAAAAATAAAATTTACATGCGATGAAATATGCTCACATACCACGAGAAAAAACACATAAACCAAAATGTTTACGCAGAGCATAATTATATATATATATATATATATATATATATATATATATATATAGATATATACACACCTTCATACAAACACACATAAATACGGGCATACATATATAAAAATTATTGTACATACATAGCAAAATAAAATGATAAATACATACAATCATGCATAAATGCAGCAAACATAAATACAACAATTCTTTAAATCAAGTTTGCGAGCTTGAAGTAAACACCAATCCCATTGTATTTAACCAGTCGTCGAACAACATAACAAAACTACCGCCAGCCGCAACGCACTGACGCGTTTCGACCTTTCATGATCATCATCAGAGTACGACGGCAAACTGACTATCGAGGATCAAACCGCATTTAATATATATGGAAATAAAATTTAGATATGCGGCTCTCACCTCTAGCGGTCTCGCATACATTGTTATACATACATGTTGTTATATACTTTAATACATGTATATAAATACTTACATAAATAAATTCGTAAATACATATAAAGATACATAATTTGATATATATATATACTATATATATATATATATATATATATATATATATATATATATACATATATATATAAATGCATACGAAAATGCATACATAAACGCATAAATATACATACATAGATACATAAATACATGCCTACATAAATGCGTACTTATACACATATACACAAAAACACATACATCGAAACAAACTAACAGACAAACTCACATTCCTGCATACATAAATTCCAACATCCATACATACAAACTTACATATTTACATACATAAATACATAGATAGGTATATAACTGCATATATATGCGTATAAATACGAACATGCCTACATGCATACATGCATGTACGGACGCAAACACATATACATACATAAATATATAATTCATACATAAATACATACTTATATACATGAATTCATACATAAAGACATATATACATAAATATATTTAAACACTTACACACAAACATACATACCTACATTCATATATACATTAATGCATACTTAAATAACTACATACAGAAAGACGCACGTACATACGTTACTGCAAATATTTGGTAAATATATACATACGAACATGCATACGTATAAGAATACATATACATAAATATATGTGCAGACGAATACATACCATTATATATGAACACATACATAGAAACCTATATACCGTATATTTCCAGACATATATGAATACCTACATAGTTACGAAACTGCATAATAATAATATATATATATATATATATATATATATATATATATATATAAATAATAATGAACATGCATACATAAGCATATACATACATACAATGAGACAAATATATATATATATATATATATATATATATATATGCGGCACACACGCATACATTCATGCGTACATAACATACATAAATAAATACATGCATATACACATACATTAAATTTTACAATAATAAATTCATATATACTTAATTCCTTACATAAATACATACATATAATGCATAGATACGTAACTGCAAATATTTGCATATATAAACGAATTTGCATACATAAAAGCAGATATATGCGTACATTCTTGCTTACATGCATAGATCATTACACACGTACATAAATTTATACATAGAAATATAACTGCATGTATATATTTATATATGTTCATACAGCATAAATACTACCTATATATGTGCATACATCATACATGCATACACATATACATATATTAATAAATAAATAAATACATACATACATACATACATACATGCATACATACATACACACATACATACATACATACATACATACATACATACATACATACATACATACATACATACATACATACATACATACATACATACATACATACATACATACATACATACATACATACATACATACATACATACATACATACATACATACATACATACATACATACATACATACATACATACATACATACATACATACATACATACATACATACATACATACATACATACATACATACATACATACATACATACATACATACATACATACATACATACATACATACATACATACATACATACATACATACATACATACATACATACATACATACATACATACATACATACATACATACATACATACATACATACATACATACATACATACATACATACATACATACATACATACATACATACATACATACATACATACATACATACATACATACATACATACATACATACATACATACATACATACATACATACATACATACATACATACATACATACATACATACATACATACATACATACATACATACATACATACATACATACATACATACATACATACATTCATACATACATACATACATACATACATACATACATACATACATACATACATACATACATACATACATACATACATACATACATACATACATACATACATACATACATACATACATACATACATACATACATACATACATACATACATACATACATACATACATACATACATACATACATACATACATTTTGCATATTCAGTCAAAAATATAAAATTAGAATTCAATTTGATGCATTGATACATACATAATTATGTACTCACTTATATGCCTGCATTCAAACGTGTCTTTATTAATTCATAGGTAGATAAAAGACTTCCGAGTATACGTGCAAACACAAAGGAAATCATGCATTCATTTTTCTCATTGAGATATTTATGCATAGATCTATGATTTTTTTGTCTCTTTGCCGACCGTTTTCTTTGTCTCTGTTTAGTTTAGCTTTATTTTTACTGACAGTTTTTCCGATTTTTTTCTTTTGCTTAATTATCACCATTCTTTATTTTTTATATTTTTGTCAATCTGTCCTTTTCTATATTAAGCTTTCATGAATTTCCGCCGCTCATATTGTTATTCTTCTACCGGTTTTACTCTACTAGAATCTATCTATTTATTTATCAATTTCATGACCTGTTTATAATTGTTTCTAAATGAACTGCGCTTTTCGTTTATATAATCTGTATGTATTTTTCAACATAGTGAACGGTGACCATTTATACAATCTTCCAACAATCAAACTTTAGACTCTCTGATATTCTTTCTAATATTAGTAACGTAAAAATGACGAAATCTGGGACATTCTATGATGAATTTGCAGTGATCTTTTCAACTTTTTTTGATTTATCTATGTTTTCAGTATATCTATTAATTTTAAAATCGTAGCATCGATTTTTTTACGCACTAAATATGTGTTTAAATTGCCGCAAGGCAAGTGTGAAACCACCGCGAAGCCGTGTTGAAATTCCTTTACGCCGAGCTATCATTTCTAATGTTTTATGGATAAAAATAATTTATTGTTTCAATTGATTATTTTTTTTACAAATTTCATATTTGTGAATCTTCTTTTACTGGATGAATTGCCTTTTCTACACTATAAAATTCTTAGTTTATACTGACAACTGTAAGTAATTAATGGGTCAGGTGCTTATATCAAGATCGCAACGTTGATTATAGCTATTGTTATCACCACCCGCACAACGGATGTTCGTTTAATTATGTAAAATATCAAATATATTGTAAGATTTTTAGTTAAACTTAATGACTTTCTTTTAACTAACGTGCATAAAATGCATTTAATATTAAATAATAATCTGAAATATATATTTTAAAATGACTGATACTTTATATTAAGCGGAAATAGACATACTTTTGCCTCTTTATTAAGCATTTTTTGTACATATTCCAGTTTAAAAAATTATCTTGATCTTTGTAGTATTTAGTAATGCACAGAAAAAGTTTTAAATGACACTAATTCTATTTTTTGTCGTCTGAGTCTGGACAATAAAAAATAGTATCATGACGGTTTCATCGCATTACCGTTTTTGATAACATGTGCTCTTATTTACGCGAACACCTTTACATTTACTGGTGTAGTTGTGCAAAGCGGTATTCTGGGGCCGCGCACTGAAGCGTTTATTGTATATTAAAAAACACGTGTCCTAGTTATAATTATTAAAAAAACATTAGTTTATATTAAACCATTCTTAGCCAATGAGAAATAGCTTTCCAGATCAGCCAATAATTGTGCAGAAATTTCAGCAAATATGATTTACGCTAAAAATATCTTGTTTTATGTTCGCCTAATCAGTACAATTGTCGTCGTGATAAGCACAAGTACGATTCGGTCAAGTGAGTTAAAAATTCATTTTTAATCAAAATATTTCTACATATTCATAAATTAAATGTAGTTTTCAGTTAGACATTTATTTCATACGTGTTTACTTCTAACTATGAAAGTGATTTTATACAAATGTTATTGAAAACTAAAGCAGGTATGTAATAATATGTCGAACCGCGAGTGATATTAAGATAATCAATATAAAATAATATCGTATGCTTAAAATGAAACCTATTTTATTAAAGCGACAGAACGCTGTCCTCTTAAAATCAAAATATGATCTTGAAATATTCTCTAGTTATTTTTATTTTAATCTGATATTGATTTAATATTCTGTTTTATTTGAATCTATATAATTGATGCGTAATATTAAAAATAAACATGGTTAAATACTTTAAACACAAAGTCATTTGTTAAAGTTTTCAATATGTAGTTTTGAAGCATTCATTACTACTTATTTCGTAAATTTACTTTTTTTGAGAAAGAACAGTCCCTATCTAAAGGACACTCGTAAATTATTTAGCAAAATTTATACTCGTAACCCAATTGTAACAAGTAAACCATCATTAAGTGTGTGAGCGGTGAAAATTATTCCTTAAATCAAGTTTTCCCGCTTGAGATGAACATCAATCGGATTGGCGTTTAATCAGTCGCGCAACAAATATAATAATACCGATATAAAATAATATTATTATTATTATTATTATTAATAATAATAATAATAATAATTTTTAAACTAGGTATATTTTAGTGCATGCATTCGAGCATTACTTCCATTAATCACTACCTGTTATTACTTAAGATTTCATTCAAATTAACTTTATTTGTAATTAATCCAACCGGGTAGCAAGAGTTGCATCGCATTTGTGTTACTATGTGGCGCTATTTACCTGTACATTCAACACTATTATAACTCCAGGTTAACTTTATTTGATATAACTCCTGCTTTGTATTTTCGTTGGTTATATTTATTGACAAAAATGTTTGCCTGCACGACCTCAGTAAGGAGCCCCAACTAATAATCTTTTTAAATCTAATGCTTATTTTATTGTAATTTTCTACGAACGAAAAATAATGATTTATTTATTATTCTAAATGATGCCCATTATAATGTTTTGTTTCTTTTTCCTTTCTCATTTCCTGTTTATTTATGAACCAAGTTTTTTCTATTCTCTTAGTTATTTAATACATCTTCGCGAATTTGTTATAAGCGGCAGCTCTTCTCATCCAGTTAGAGGCACAACATAGGTAAACGAGAGTGCACTGGCAAATATACTGACGAGGATTAATCTCCAAAAATGTAAAAACTGTTTTGCAAATCATAAATGTTAATCGTCACCTAAGTAGCCTGTAAAAATTGAAAAGTTTGAAAATTTGCACCTGAGGCTTCAGTCCTTTCTTTTGTTTACAAAATTCTATACATAATTTGATGATGACTGTTCAAGTTCAAAAGGCCTCAGCACATGCAACTGACAAAAGTTTACATATATTGTGCAGTTAGTTTAAATGGGATTGGTGTATGTTTCAGGTCCAATTCCATTTTGGTTTAGTAACACAGAGAAACAAAACTTTCATCGTTCATACATATTTTCAAAAGGTAATTTAAGACACTTGGGTAATCTGTTGAAATTCTAGTAAATATGTTGCTTAATTTAGATGAATCAGTCACTTTATTGCATTCAGAGGAAGTAATACAAAAAATGTATATATAATGTTCGTCATGCGTACATTGAAATGAAGTATACGTCCGAGTTCGATTCTGCGGATTTTCTAACTAATGAAGAAACCGCGGCATAGATTTTATACGTTATGGTGTGATTCTTTTAACTTGCCCCAATTGTTTCTATACAAAAATATGCCAGTTTGGAATTGATTGACATACATAAGCACGTTTATAATTACTTTCTTGAAATAAAACAATAACTAATTGCGCGAATGGTGGTAACAATTCTTTAAATCAAATTTGCGAGTTTGAAGTAAACACCAATCCCATTGAATTCAACCATCCGTCGAAAAACATAACAAAACTACCGCCAGTCGCAACGCACTGACGCGTTTCGAGCTTCCATGATCATCATCACAGTACGACGGCAAATTGACTAGCGAGGATTAAACCGCATTGCATATATATAGAAAGCAAAATTAGATATGCGGCTTTCACCTCTAGTAGTCTTACATACATTGAACGTGACTGGAAATGTCGGTTGCACAATTTCTCTGCAGTCACGAACATTAGCTGTTTGAAGTCTTGCATACATTTCTTTGTATTAGTTTAACAAATTGTGCTATTTGAATTTAATGCACAAATTAATTGCTGTTATCAATCTAATGTTCGTCTTCTTTATTTAATTACCTTCTAATGAACAAAATGTGTTCCAATCGGATAGTCGTTCTCTTAAACTGGAGCCATCGGATAAATCAACAACAGCAACAAAAGCACCACAATCAACACTAACAACAAAATAAACATCATTATTATCAACAATAACAGCATTATCAACAACCACAACATAAACCAATTACAATTATAACGAATGACGGCCCCACTCGACACACACTAAAATAAATTTTCCTTGTTCGAGTGTGAAGACCGACATCTATCATGATTTCAAATTTTGTTAGAATGACTTGCAGTGGTCTGACATTAATCTAACACTTGTACCATAATATTGAAATAGCAATCTAAAATAAAGTTTCGATTTCCAGAAATCGATTTCCACATATTAAAGTGCACATACAAAATACACACACCTATATATATATATACATATATATATATATATATATATATATATAAATTTTATATCGCCCGTGAATGGCACACCTATCAAACTGACTTCAACACGACGTGCCTTGTTAAGTAAATTTTCTGAAGACCCTTGTAAATGCCAATAAAAATGTATAATGTACTTTGTGTAGGTCTGATTTCGAACTAAGTACTTTATTGTCCGGCATGCAGTGCACATGAACGCAAATAGGAACAAATCGTAATTGTGCACAATTTTAAGTAATATTTTATGCATTTCATTAATTTTACTTCGTTTCTCATCAACTGCAAAATAGTTCGCCAACGGACTCGTTTAATTGGACTACTTTCATTCATCACATATATGCAAGACAATGTCTTCCGTTGGATCGCGAAAATGATGCAACCTTAATAAAATGCTAACTTACAAGTATTAATATAATTAAATAAATAAATAAATATTTACATTGAATGTCTTATATTATGATATAATATACGTGATTTTGTATAAAACTAACAATCAGAATATGTTGAAATAATAGTTCATCAAGTTGGACTGGTTTGTCCGTATTGAAACTAATTATATATATATATATATATATATATATATATATATATATATATATATATATATATATATATCTACTGGCTTTTCCGATTTGCTAATTACGAAACAGTCTTAAAACTGCTTACGGAAACTACCCATTAGTTTACTGCGACGCCTGGTGAATGTCTTGGATAAAAGGAGTAAGGACCGTTGTTTTTGGACACACGCTATTACTTGCAATATAGATAACTATGTAATCACAAAGCAAATACTTATTAGCTAAGAAATACTGTCTTGGGTGAATATCAGAACTGGTCTTTGAGCAGTCAGCGTGTAGTTAAGGTACATATTTAATTGTCTGTTCAGTTCTTTCTTTTAATTCAATTCATGGAGAACTCAATTTATTTAAGCATTTGTATATTTTTGCTTTATCTGATTATCTATCTAATGTAGTATATCAAAACAATATACAATTTTTATAACAAAATTTCTTTCATATTGAAACCTTACCTTGGTACTGGCACAGTTATCAGCAGAATTTGAGTAGTTCAGCGCCAGATTATAAGCACAATTATGTATGCCCAGACCGTAGATCAATATAAATATTGCAATTTAAAAATAATTTTATAAGAGGCTAATAAATTTGATTATTGGCTAAAGTGAAATAAGGCACGAACGCCGGCGTTATTAGTCCGTAAAACAGGCGATAGGTTTGCTCGGTGGTTAGAGAAATAATTTCCGAAGTAGACATGTAAATGTACGAGCTCTGTCCGCGGAACCTACTGGACAGTATGTGATAAGTTCTCAATAAGTACGAGACCGGTCTTCTTGATGGATTGCCTTTTCTACACTATACAACACTCTGTTGATACTGAAAAATGTGTGTACATAATGGAACATGTGTTTATATCAAGATGGCAACTTTTATTTAATTATATATGTACAACTATATATGCATATGTGGCGTAAGCCGCAAACAGTTCGTGACTGCATAGAAATTGTGCAGCTGACATTTCTAATCACGTACAATGTATGCGAGACTGCTAGAGGTGAGAGCATCGTATCTAAATTTGATTTCCATATATATTTAATGCGGTTTGATCCTCGATAGTCAGTTTGCCGTCGTACTCTGATGATGATCTAGGAAGGTCGAAACGCGTCAGTGCGTTGCGACTGGCGGTAGTTTTGTTATGTTGTTCGACGACTGGTTAAATACAATGGGATTGGTGTTTACATCAAGCTCGCAAACTTGATTTAAAGAATTGTTACCACCACCCGCGCAATCAATTGTTGTTAAATTGTATTGCCTATATATGTATATGTGGCGAAAGCTGCAAACAGTTAATGTTCGTGACTGCATAGAAATTGTGCAGCCGACATTTCCAGTCAAGTTCAATGTATGCAAGACTGCTAGAGGTGAGAGCCGCATATCTAAATTTGATTTCCATATATATTCAATGCGGTTTGATCCTCGATAGTCAGTTTGCCGTCGTACTCTGATGATGATCATGGAAGGCCGAAACGTGTCAGTGCATGCGACTGCTGGTAGTTTTGCTATGCAAGTATGTATTAGGTGTTGCGAACCTAGTAACAAATTAGGTCTGTTGTAACCAGAAGGATAAAACCAAAGGCAGCACGATGGAAAGTATAATCCCATGCACATTTGTTTCATGCTTACTAGCGACTCATCAGTAGGAGCCGGTATAACAACCTTAAACCACTATGTATTTGGGTGAGTAATGTGGGATAATAGGACGGTACAAAACCTAATACATACTTGCATATATATTAAGTCTCTGCAACAAACACTATTTAACTGTTTTCAATGTTGTCCGACGACTGGTTAAATACAATGGTATTGGTGTTTACTTCAAGCTCGCAAACTTGATTTAAAGAACTGTTACCACCACACGCGCAATCAATTATTGTTAAATTTTATTTAATTAAAAACGCTGTTTGTTTATAGAAAAGATTTGTACATGTGCAGGAATTTTGTGCGTAGTATGTCGTTCGCTTCGTTGAATGACATTTTACTGGATCCTTTATTTTTCATTCATTGCATATATACATTTTGTTACAATTGTGAGAGGGCATTCCGTTATTATTAGTAATTTTACATTAAATACTTTAAAAAATGAACTGTCTAATTGTACTTCAGCATACAGAAATTGTGCAATGACAAATTTGCTTTCAGATGGCAAAGTTTTTTTAAAAAAAACATCGCATTGAAGTACTTCACCAACACGGAACATTGACACATGGACAACTTCCAAAAGTAACACAATTAGACTATCAATCATATCCGCTTTATCATATGTACTTTCAAGCCCGCGCATTTAAGGTAAATTTCGCAATCTCTTGTAATAGAATGTCGCTTACTTTCTATCAGATATAAAATGACTACACCAATTCCATTCTGCCTAAATTAACATTTTGATTGTCTATCAATAACTGTTTCATTCGTTTATTACAGATTGACTTTTACTAAGTTAAATTGATTCATCTCTAACATTTTTACAATTGTGCTATAGATTTTTGTCGAAACATTTGATCGCGAAACTGAATGTTATGGAAACATGCCATTTTTCTAAGTATACTTCGTTATATAAATCTACTTCCGTCTACTTCAGCCAAAATTTAGTAACAAAATTTCGGCATTACTATGATTATACATACACACAGATTTCAGCCGACTTGAGGATACGAAACAAGATTTAATGTTATTAAACGAACATTGGTTAAATGGGCGGTCAAAAAAAATACATTATTCGTGGTCGTGATCTAGATGTAAACACCTGACGCATCATGTACTTACATTCTTCAGTACAAACTAGGTATTGTATAGTGTAGAAAATGTAATTTATCCAGTAGAACATTTTCGCTCCTATTGGGATCTCATTAAGTACTGTTCAGAATTTGCCTCGGAAAGAACTCAAATTTGGGCATGTCTGCTTCGGAATATGTTGGTGTCTGCGTTTTCTAGTTTCACATTTATCTGTTGACATCATACTTTTCTTGTTTATAAGGTTCTTGACTTTGGATTTTTTTCTTCCACATGCTAAGTATGGGTCATCCTTTGACTGAAGTAGTCAAACTGGTGATACCTTTCAAAAATTTAATTTTTAATCATAGGCTTGACGAATAATTTTTGCACCTTACTGATTTTAAAACTGAATTTGGGATGAAACTGCTTATGATGGCTTTGAAAATGTTACACAATTTATAAGCACGCAACAGAATGTCGCAATCCGAAGTAACGAAATACTTTGTTGAGCTATTTAAATTTACTAAAAAATAGATTTCTATTTAAAAGTTTGATTAAATGAACATTGGTTGCAGGGACGATGATAACAATTATTTAAATCATGGTTGCGATCTTGATATGAACACCGGTCTCATTTAAGCTCCAACTAAAGGAAAGGCTAAAAACGAAACATTAGTTAGTATAAAACTGGAAATTGTGTGTAGTGTCTGGCAGGATGGTTGAGTGGTTAGAGCTCCAGATTCCGCATCAGTTTTGCTCAGGTTCGAGCCATATCCGCGGCTAATTCTGGAAAAGTATGAAACCGGCCTACTGCATGAATTGCCTTTTCTATACTAGAAAATTATTAGTTTATACTAAAAAATATATGTACATAATGGGTCAGGTAATAATATTAAGATGGTGACCTTGATTAAAATAAGATGTTTATGACCACTTTTGGTTCACGAGTGAGAGATTGTTTATAAATTGGTGTGTTTGTGGTATGATATATTTCAGATCATACGCCTTAGTCTCTCTCACCGAGAAAATTACAACAGTATGGGTCTGAATTAACGAATAAAACTAGGCGCCGACACAAGAATGTTCGACGACCATTTATGATCAATAACATAATACTGAATTTATTTAAGCGACAATTTCGTTGTGTTAACATGGATTGATACTCCGCTCATTACTTACTCCGGCGTTTATTCATTTTATAATAACTAACAAAAAACCATCCGATACAACAATTAAAGCATAGTAATTGATTTTTCCATGAAATGTATGGTTGCGTCAATGACCATATATTAATACACATGGTTGATTAGACTGTTTCTCAGGCCCATTATTATTTAAACAATGTTAAGTGACTACGGTATATGAAATTAACACACGATGGATATATTTTAATTGATTAAATCCTCGAACTATTACATATCTAATGCAAGTGAGCAAATCAGTTGCAGCAAAATTCCGAAGCGGGGATTAATTTCTTTTATTCTTTAAAATTCTTACCGGCGTTTATTAGTTAGACATTAAGGCCGTTGTTTGTTGAATTTAGAATCATTTATTTTTAGTTCTAAGTGAAGTTCATCTATGCACAGATATGTTGACCTACTTATATACGATGGCTCAATTCCATCAATTTATGTAAGAGAGGTTTTGTTTCTGAACTATTAGTAATCGGATGATAACAACGGGGGCATTAATCACATTCTTTATTCGCAAAATCTTCTTTTAACAATCATTAACATTTTCATCAGACCTTTTCTCATCATAATTCAGATATACATTTGATGAGGCAGGAAAGATCAAAAAGCATGCAAATTAAATAAATAATAAATGACAATAATAATAATAATAATGATAAATAATAATAATAATAATAATAATAATACTATTGTTATTTATTATTACTATTATTATAAAAACTAAAGTTGTCTGAAATTGTACGACTCAGTCTATTGAACTTATTTAAATCAAGGTTACGAGCTTGATATAAACACCAATCGCATTATATATATATATATATATATATATATATATACTTTTTCACTATAGAATAAACATTCTATAATGTAGTAGAGACACGAGTGGCACAGTGGGTAGAGTAACAGATCCTGAAGCAGATCTGGCTCGTTTTGAACCCTTTCCGCAGCGAAATACTAGACATTACGTGACGAGTTCCCAATAAGGACGAAACTGGTGTACTGGATTAATTGCCTTTTCTACATTATACAATTCTGAGATTATATTGCGAAATTTTTATATGTAATGAGTTTGTGGATTTTGTGAATCTCGTAAACTTGAGTCAAATTATATTTTTTCGCTGCCCGCGTATTTATTGATCGATTAATCTTACCATTTCAATTTTATGCCAAAGATATTGTGCAAGAGACTGTTTTTCTTCAAAGTTTCAAACATTTACTTGTATAAATATCATTATTTCTATGCTGTTCTCTTTTTTTATAGTTGTTCTGTTCCGGTACATTTAATATCAATCCTATTAAGAACGGCATGATTGATTCATATTTTATTTCATCAACGCTGTCATTTAACACAACCATTCACAGCACAACTAGGCACAGCTTAATTTTGTATTAAGTTTCATTCCAATTAAATTGCATTTACCAAAATTTGCATAGATCTATCTATTGATTTTGATCAATCAGGTTCGCCTTCAAAATTGCTTTCTTTTGTTTGACGCTATGCTGTGTGATATTGTGCTCTTTAAACACATTCATATATTCTTGTGAAACTATGATTTTCAAAATTATGTGATCTCTATCAGTCAAAACACAGACCAGGTAATATTTGATTCTTGTTTGCAATATGATAAATTCGATTGTATTCCGTCTCAATGAGTTATTATGAATTAACTCATAGTCAAGTTAGTCCACACCGTCTTGCAAACCGATAATAACCAATATTTTCTTTAAATTTTGTAACTTCGCAGAAACGCAGATTCGTTGCAACAACTCTGATCTAATAGTAACTTATACATTATTAATAAGTATTTCCAGACCGGTATCAATTCACCCGGAAAATATCGTTATTAATAGTTGAAAAAATGGCAAAGCTATTCTCAACAGACAGGTATAAAAGAAATAAATCGTCAATCAGTATACTACGTAATAGCAAGCCTCGGTAAGATACCTCTAAAACCTATAAATTCCCGAAAATGTGATCAATTATTGACGTATTTTGGAAATTCACCCTGAAGTTTGACACAAAACAAAAATAAAAATAAAATATGTATTTATTTAAAAACGTATGTGGAATTAATTTTCCGTCGTTTGCGTTCTAATAAAACAAACATTGGTTGCTCGGGCGGTGATAACAATAACTATAATCAATTTTTCGTTTTTAATATAAACACCTGTCACATTATGTAAATACATCTGTCGGTGTAGACTAGGTATTGTATATTGCAGCATAGGCAATTTATCTAGTTGACCGGTTCATCCTTATTGGGAATTCATCACGTACTGGCATGAATTTTCTGCGGACAGTGCTCGAACCCGGTCACGTTGACTTCGGAATCGGGTTCAGACTTGTCCATGTTCGAGCACTGTCCGCGTCAAATTTTGGTTTGCGTTCTACCTCTGTTTGCGATGTGCGTCATTATTACCGTTGTACAATCTGATGGCAGATGCACCTTTTATTTCGAAGGATTCATGCTGAAACATTCTGCAAGTACAAATGTTTGCTTCTCAAATAACATAACATACAAGAAAAGAAATTTTTAAACACAAATTTGGAAGATTTAACACATTAAACGCAAAAAATAATATGCTTCATTTCTGCTATTTGCAATATGAATTTACTGTTCAAATACATTGCCAATTATTATGTCATATGATCATTGGGTATATCAGTACAAAATTGTAACTCATAGTAATTTAAATATGATTTTGCAGGATTCGGATAAAGAGGGAGGGCGATATTGAAAAACTTAGGCAGAGTTTCAACAAGAAACAATATGTGTGGAGCAAATACACGCCATCTAAAAATGCGTCTTCGCTTTCAATAACCCATTATCATAGCTTTCTATATAGATCGGCCGCTCAAGATTTTGTGTTGTGCAAAATTTCAGGAAAAGCATTCAACGAAAATCTTCCGATAAATTGAAGTTTCTTAAAGTGATTTAGCGGCATATATTAGCACTAGGTAAAGCCAAAAATTTCTTTTGCTTTTGATTCCAGTGTTCGTAAATTATGCCATTCCTCTCAACTTTTGAATTATTTTGTTGATTTAGTCGTTGCTAAGGTCCAGCAGCACAACAGAGAATAGAGGATATTTGTGTCACCCGGTTTGCAGACCTGCAATGCGTTGAAGGTGATATTCTGATTGCAGATGTTGGTCGACGATATCCAGTGAACTATTAATTTCGGAGACCTTGGAAGTTGTAATAGTATCCTACCGCCAGTCGTCAAAGGATTCTGGTGACATAAGATGGTTCGACTTCTGCCGAGATTTCGAGGTGTTTTTGCCTTATTACAGCTGCCTTTTGAAAATTTTATTAACCACTCTTGAATCACCCGTCTATGCAAAAAATGTACTCGTAAGTATACGATTGTTTGCCTACCGTTCACCAGTTTCATTTTGTGATTAGAGCATAACTCAAAATAATTTCTATTTAACAGTCCGCAAAACAGTCATATTTTATATGTTACATAAGAAATAGTGATAAACTAAGATTGCAAATAATGTGGTAGGAAATTTTCTTTGGCCTATTTCATTTTGGCTCTCCCATACACAAGCATACACACAATTCGTCAGGTATCAATTGCGAATCCAATAAATTATTAAAATGTATATGTTCATAATTTGAAAGGAGCTACAGAACTAATGTTGCGTTCAGTCACCATATTTAAGTAATAACTTAAAATAAGAATTTAAAACAAATAATTATGGCAATTTACTCCATCGACTCTGTGGATGAACACAGTTTTTTGGATACCGGTTTTCTTCTTCTCTGAATACGGACCTGGAAACCAATCGGTATCCTATCTAGTCGAGGACCTGATCAGTATTCTAGTGAGAAGACGCTAAAAAGAATATCATGAAAAACAGAGCATCAAATTTACTAATTTTTCATATATACTAATTCATGCGTTTTGCTATGCACATATATGTGAAGATCTGGTAGACATTGGGAAAAAAATAGAGCATTTCCTGTAATTATGTCCGTTGAATTAAAAACGGGCAGAGAGTTTGAAATGCTCAGAACTATCTTTCAAAGTCAGCATGAACGAAAGGTTTAATTTTGATATACACAAAAACTTTGTCCTTAAAGATGACTATTCGATAAAACACGGCGAAAATTCCTAAGCTCACTCTATATTTAATCACGAAATGTGAAACAGATGGAGTGTTTTATCATCGATAAGTATGTGTATTCAAGCCTTATTTTACTCGATGTCAAACAAAGTGTACGGCAATGGTGCCTATACGCCAAAGACGCAGGTAGTCGGTACAGCGAAATATTCCTAATTTTAGCGAACGTTGGCCTACCTCAAAAATAATGCTGTTGATACCATGTAAAGCATTGATTCATTGAAAATGATTGACTTTTACCATTTTCGGGCTCGGTACGTGTTATTTCTAGTGAGTTGTCTTTGAAGGTGCATTAACAATGACTACTTATTAACTTAGCTAAATTACCACTTGAATACATATGCATATAGGAGATTTTATTGTCCAGCTATCCAAAATTTCTTGAAAAAATGAAATGTTTGTATTAGGCGAAGTACTGGCGACTAATTATAAGTTGCCAGTAGGCACGAAAAGCATACATGCATGAGATTATACTTCAATTTCATACTGCACGTTGAATATACTGCTTAACTTAATAAATACAACTTCTTACTTGATACGCATTATCAATTAAATATTATTGCAAATATGTATTTTCTTCATAAACGAGAGTGTATATTACCTGATCTGAGTTGGTCACAATACAGATTAGGTTATGTTGATGAATCCAGTTTCGATATTTTTTCATTTCTTTTGAGAAGGTTTTTTTGTCTAAAGTTACAACAAAGACAATATTTGTGATGATGACGTTGGTGTAGGTAAATTCCTTTTTATCTGATGCACAACTGACTTAAGCCTCACGCCCATAATGCACAAGTGTCCAAGAATAATAAAACAACTGACTATTAAATAGGTAGATACATATTACTTTTTGCGGAAACGAAATATGCATTCAATTGTGTATTAAGTATTTTATGCCAAGTAATAACTTATTTCATATAGGACTAGAAGGATATATCAAAGTCAGCTTGAACGAAAGGAATAATAGCTTGTACAAATACGTCTCGAGTTTACTGGCAACTCATCATTTAGAGCTGGTACTACGCTCTGCACGCCTTATAAATGTGGTTAATAATCGTGGGATAGTTTGATTCTATTATCTGCCCTATTATTATGTATTCAGGAAGTAATGTAGTTACCTTTATATGAAGTCTTCGGCAAAGCGACTTCAAAGATAACTCTTCATACATTGTGCATATATATATATATATATATATATATATATATATATATATATATATATATATATATATATATATATATATATATATATATATATATATGTGTGTGTGTATGTGTGTGTGGAGCCTGTAAAGCGTACCGCATCAATGGTTTCAAAATCATTTATCCATACATTTTAGCAACAAAATGGCTTTCAAGTTACCAAGTCCTCTCTCTGTACCAACACAATGGTTTTTAAAATAACTAAACTGTGACGTGTTCCAACACAAGATAGACTAAATTTGACCGAAACTGAGTGTAAAAACTAATTTTTCAATATCTGTTACTCCAGAAACTCGATATTTGGTAGATTGCCTTCGAAACAAAACTGCTTGCAGATGATATTTATTTCTTAACCACATAGGCTTGCCCGTATGCATTGATCCTGTCCCTATCCAAAATTCTCTTCTTTCTGCTTCAACTCCACGGCTAATTGTACAATTATATCCCTTGATTTCAACGTATAAATACTTGTGTCCTTATCCATGTGAATCTTTTTCTTATTATATCAGGGAAAGTCGAACTTAAGTAGCGAAAGCTTTATTAAGGCACAATTCGTGAAAATCAAATTTTTGCCTTTCTTTAACTAATCAATCAATATAATCCTCTCTGAGTTTATCCTTATTGTCTAAGCTAATTGTAATCTCTTTATACTATTTTATCAAATAAAAATATCATCTATAAGCACGCCAGTAAATATATACATTCACTTCTATAATTAAGCGTTATTTTTTTAATTAAGAAAAAATTTATTCTGTTCTCGGTATCGCCAAATTTTAATACACAACGTCTGCAAAAAGCATTATTTTTAGTCACTTACTTAACAAACTTGTGAACTCCATTTTTTTAGTACAAGAGGTGTCTTTGTGCCATAAGGTGTGGCGGCGTAATTCATGAAGAGGGGACGTTGAGCAGTTATTATGCTCAGATCGACCAGTCTGGAAAACATACTATAATTGACCATTATCGTGGAGAAAAGTGAATTTCATTGGTGCAGAACTGGTTAAATTGATATATCTGATCAGTTTTTAGTTTGCCTGAATTCAATTGAAATTCCGCTCTGTGACATTAAATTAAATTCTTGCGCGCTACAATGCCGATATCAAATTGAAGCAAGCTGAGGACGCCCATGTTTGTAACTACAGAGTATCACATATAGCAAAAATAGCACTAGAAATAGAACTGTAGTGGATGGAGCCGTTTGCCTCACGAGCATATAAACGGGAAATTATTTGCTCACTATATTAACATAAAATAATTTGAATAAGCAAAAAATTCTGCAAAACTATTATTTCAAGAAGATCAAACTGCTTGTCACGCGATGAATAAACTAAAGAAACGTTTTATATTGATACTGATTTTACAGCACCGTTGAGGTGTACAAATCCTCTTCAAGTTGTATGCCCAAAGCCGACGTATGAGTAGTGGCTAATTCGACAATTGAACAAGTATACTTCGAGTTTTTAAAGCACGGATTACTTTATATCTTTTAAAATGCCTTCAATCTGTCACATCTTTCAAACAGCTTTAAAACTGATCAAGTGAACCGTTGATTTTATTACGAAAGTAAATTTCAGGCATTGAGTTTTGAGAATTAGCAAAGATCTTCCGTCAATTGATTGACCACAAAAGCCCTGGAACCGGTGCCTTCTATCTATATTTCTTCAAGAAGCATAGGTTCATTAGGATCAATACAAATTTGTTGCGCAGTTTTGACAGTTTAATGAAAGTTTGCTCATTCGCGAAAAGGTGTCACTATCACTTCAGTTAAACCACTTGTTACCATTTTGCCTTTTTTTAAATCAAAGTTAGAATTGAGAAAAGCAACATGTGAGACCCATGCATGGTTTGGATTAGGATTGAGGTGTGAGGATAACATTCCGACATTCATCAAGAACTAGAGTTGCACCAACGGAAATAATAACTCGTCATCATTGCTTCCATAGACTACTTAGCCGCTTTTGATTCTATCTCACGCAAGATTTTGTGGAAAAAGTCCCTAAAATATTTCAACATCTTGAAGCCTGTTATTATCACTCATGGGTCTTTAGTGACACTAGTATGTGTTTTTCTGAATCATTTGCTTTTGATTCAGTCGTTTATCCAACAGTGTTTTCGATAAAGTCAGACCATAATTAATTGCATTTGGAAAGCTTCCATTCAGAACAATTCTAATCATAAATTTTCGAAAATTTTCGCTAATGACATTTTTGATCTAAGGCCTAAAATCATGCTAAATTGCACCACGCTAACATTACATAAATAATGTTTATACATGTGATCCATGGTAATTACGAATAGATGGATGTAAACCAAGATTTCCACGCATATTTACTTTGCTTTTGTCTGCCAATTTTACTAAGCTACAACACATATATCTTACCATTATGCAGATGATGCATGGTAAATTACTGTCTATAGATGCCAGCGCCCGTATTACTTTTCAGATCTATGAATTTTTAAATTTAGCTCGGTTACGTTTCAGCTGAGAGTCAAGGAGCGTTTATTAGTACAACATTAACGTGGCCGGACGCTTTAATTCGCGATATCTGTTACCTTTCCACACTGCAGTGTACACTCACTAAACAAGAGATACATGAATATGCAAAAAAATTATGGCGATCTACTATAAAAAGCAGTCCAAATAATAGGCCTGGTTCCTTCTTCCATATTGACGTGAGCTATTATGGAACTCACCATACTGGGTCACCCTTTAAGTATGCTTGTATTTATTTAGCCTTTCATTTATCTTTTAAAGTGTACGCATTGCCATTTTAATCCTCAATCATATTACACTAGATGAATAGTCTTTAAAAATAAGTTTTCTATGTTGTAAATTTTCAGAACCGTGTCGGAGTGCTTTGTCATTGAATTGGATTGATTTTATAATCTACAATTCATGATACACGCTTTAAGCAAATAAGCGCTTAAACAAACAATTCTTTTCAAAATTTCTTGGCATTCGTCCGTCTTTTTTTATTGAATGCATATAATAGTAAAGGAATGGATACAAATGTAAAAAGAAAAATACTGTTGCCAAATATATCTAAAGTTTGGTTTTTTGATTTATACGAAACTAAATTAGACAGACGAATTATATGAACTTGAGGATCTATTGTAATTCTCATATAATCAACTATATAAAATAGTAGTAAAAAAGTTACCGTATTATAAGCTAAGCGAGCTGAAATGGCTTAAAAACATTTAAATGATTTAAATCGGTCTAAAAAATTGTTTTCATCTAAAAATATTTTAAAAGTCATTAATCAGTAATGAAAAAGACAGCCAAATTTAATGAATGCATCAATTTAAGAGAATTAACGAAAGAAATAAAGGATTGAGCCAAACAAATTAAGCATGACTTAATTTGAGTGTCATACATTAATATGAAATTTGATGTAATAGCGACAGTAATATTTACACGGTTATTGGCGGGTAGAACACAAAACGGATCTTATGTGTTCAATCGTGTAGGTGGATGCATGTGTGTGTATGAGCATAGATGCATTATTGATTTTTTTTTCATGCTTGAGCAACCAATCCTCGCATTTAATAGTGAAGGTGTGCATAAGTGCAGCTAATCTGATGCAAACTAGTAAAGTTGCAAACTAGAGCGTTAGTGACAAAGGGAAAGAGAAAGAGAGTGAGAAATAGAGAGGGGGAGAGAGAGTGAAGGAAGACGGGAGTGAGAGAGCAAGGGAGAAAGATGAGTGTGTGAGTGTGTGTGCGAGAGAGGGAGCGAATTAAATCAGTATGTGTGTGCTTGAGCGAACGAATGAAACGGAAAGAGATTCAATTGGATATTCGACGGTGAGTAGGTGCAGATAAGAATAATAACAGACTTCATGGGGACCAAATTTAAAGAAATCGTTAGGAGTAAAGAAAAAATTATATAAATCAATTGGAAATTGAAGGACAAAAAATAGAAGTGTTGCCAATCGGGTCGGACACGTACTAACTGAGAACAACGACGCAAGACATATCTAGCACACGAATAATTCAGGAATTGCTTGGATTGTTTACCATCTTGTAATTGTTAAAATATTGGGCGGTGTCTAATAGCTTGCTCTGTAGACATACATCAAGAAATTTACATTTGTCATAGACAGCTCATGTGTGCATGACAGTAGAAATTTAGCATTATAAGTAATTCTTATCTGAAACTTTGTTTACACTTCTGTTATGAGGAGCTAGTTGAGCACAGAAAAATGTTGCCTTCTTTGCGCTCTAGCACATTTTTCTGCTGCAAATCTGATATTTTTGCAAAATTATTAGAAAATTGTTGTAAATTTCGGCAATTCACCATTTGCATAAGCTGTTCTGCTCATTTGACTGTATAAAAGACTTTTAAACAGCCATGGCGTGAAACAGTTTTATACATTTATCCATTTATTTAAACGAGCAATGCGTGAGGAACAACTTGACTTACTTGGCAAAACTGAGCCTTTTAATTATTTTCCTATTAAAATCGCCAGAAACTGCTTAGTGGCCAATGTACGCTATTTTACCTTAGGTCACTACATTTTGTACATTTAAAAAAGCCTGATGCCAAGATCTTCACAGCAAAATACTATAAGTTGTGCGGACTTTTTTTTACTAAGCTCTATTATTTAGGTACATTGGCTAGGGTTAGTTTTAAGGACATGAGCTTTTTATTGGAATTTGTCTGTCAGTAAGGACGTGGTAACGTACACAGATGCGGGCTCTCAGTTTGATATGTTAAACATTAATCAGTTTCAGAGTTTTTATCGGATAAAGTTATCATGAAAGTTTTGTAACTTGGCCAGTAATTTAGATTGTATTACTTAATCTTTAGAGATCACAAATTGCATATTCATTCCAAGCATGGAGAGAAAGGCCATGATTTTGAAATGTTATACTTTGCTTTGTATTCGTGAGCTTTTATAAGAGAATTCTCATCCAGAAATGTCAAGCACACTGAATTCCTAAAAATGCAATGATTCAAAATGTAAACGAAATTAGACGAAGTATAGCGAAAGGTTACTGCCGATGTGACTTATGATTGTTTGATATCGTATCGACCTTCATGCTCCGAACCCAGAACACAGTTTTGGTTATCGCCCTGGCTGACCACAACCAGACCGACCGAGCCCAACTAGCCACATAGGCCAGTTCAGACATCGGCCAGAATAACGTAGTGGAGTCTCACCACGAGATGGGCACAAAAAGTACCGTTGCTTATTTGGTTGAGGTTCTTCTCTCGAAAAAAGCATGGATGTTCATGTAGAATTTTGACAGTCATCCTTCTTAAGAAGGCAATAGTCATTGAACCTCAGCATAAAATTATACTCGCTATGGATTCGCGTTTGTCGAGAGATATGGAGACTCAGATCATTTAGACTTCCATTGAAAATCGGAATGGGAATTATATGTTTAGTCTTGCTAATTGTATGCTTGTTACGACATTATTATCGTATGTCAGCATATTAAAACTTAAATTTAGATTTTGAACTGTATTATCATAGAGTCGAGCTTCACTGAGCAGTTACAATTCTGTTTCTTCTGAGTCTCCATGCTATAAAACATAGACTAAATGAAATGTAGTTGCATGTCATTTTTTAATAGTTGGTAATAATTTTAACTGCTATACGTTAATTTTTTACAGTTTATCCATCATGACTCAGTTTTGTTTGTCCAAATTATAATCAGTCCGTTTGTGCCCTTAATGTTAATATAACATCCTGGTTACATTTTTATCATATATTATATTTATGACACCATTATGGCCGGATTATATCGAAATATATATATATATATAATATATATATATATATATATGTACACTTATATTTTAATCTATATTCCCTAGTATTCGGAATTGGGTATTTTTTAGTTGTTAGGCTAAAGTGGTGGCGCTCCTGTGCTGTTTACGACAGCATGTCGTTGACGAAAATAGTCTCAAGCTTCTGTTAGAAATGGGTTACCTGGGTCTCGCTTCCAATCAGCATATTACAATGATTAAATGAAGATTGTTTTTGCGAACCTGGATTAATTGAAATTACCTAATCTGCATTTTGACTAACGCAGCTTTCATTGTTCCAGTAGTTTTCTTTTTTCAAAATATTTCAGGTAAACATATGAAGGATACCGATAAGTTTAGCCGAAATATTTCGAAAAAAAGAAAACTACTATAACAATGATTGTTATGGTTATGCGGTAAGGAGAAATCATTATCTGTTATTGATGTAGTGCTGTTTACATATATATATATATATATATATATATATATATATATATATATATATATATATATATATATATAACTCAAGCGATGAATCATACCTTAACAATATGATTAAGGCTAACTTAATTCATAATGTCTTCAAATTTAGAATATATCTATTAAGGCTAGATCATTGTGCGACCTGACATTCTCATTTTAGTGATATATTGTTTTAAAATATTGAAAAAAAATTTCCTAGGCCTTCTGTTGCTAGTTCCTATAATTTCGCTACTCCCTTGGTTCAAAAGCACAGGGATATAGTTGACCTACAATTAAATATTTAAATGTTGAACAAAGGCAGGATATGGGAATCTTGACAGAAGCTTCTTCAGCTACTTTCAAGGCTAAGAGAGAGTATAATTTATGTAGCAGGTGATAGGCTTAACTAAAAAGAGGGCTAAGCCGTATAGGCAAATCGAGCGAATCCAAAATTATGTGTCAAGATTTTAATAAAAAATGATTTATCAGGTTTATATATCACAGCCAATCAAGATACTAACAAATAAGTCGCTAAAACTGTCCGTAGCTCGCATGCACACAACACAAAAATGCACATACAAATGTCCACCTATTTGTGTCAATTGTGTATAAAAAATTTAAATATAAAGACAATATGAACTTTGTTGCTTAGCGTGCACATATACAAGATCAATTATTAAAAAAGTTTGAAACTGTGGTTTTGGATAATTTCTTTGTGCTACGTGGGAAAGGCTGCATACAATTTGAATTCTCAATCGTGCTTTCCTACCCTTTGTCTTATTATGCATATACTGTCCAAATCTTTCCATACTTTTTAAAAAAAACACAAAAATAGTTTCAAATTTGCATACAAGTGCGAAAGTTGAATATATTAATTTACGCATATAATATATATATATATATATGTATATATATATATATATATATATATATATATATATATATATATAATATATATATATATAAATTGTTTATATAAACTAAACGTTGCGTAACAATGTAAATTTAATTAAAGGAATAGATTGGTTTCTGTCTTTTTTGGCACTCTTTATTTCCCGCATGATGTGGCCAGGATTTGAACCTGGACTAATTTGGTTCACAATCTTGCAAATCATCCTTCACGAAATCGAAACAGGTGTATTTCACGCAACGTTCAGTTATATATCGATTTATATTTGCCTTGGTCAGCATCCTATTCAGGTCTCCATGGGTTTCCCCTTATTATGACGAAAAATTTAATAAATAAAACCTTGCAGTTTGAATTCAAACCAGTATATATATATATATATATATATATATATATATATATATATATATTTTTTATTGGAATTGAGAAATAGGTCTTGTATAAATCTGCTATATTTATGCTTCTATGCATGATTTACTTTTTAATTCAAATCACAAAAATAGCTGATTTTCATAAGTTTGCGCTACCGCAAATACACTCGAAATTGTCATTTATGAGATATTTGTAAATGAAGGCAATTGATCAATAGGGCTCAAAATCGTTGCGTTCCCTGTGTTGAATGTCATGCTTACGGCAACATTTTGAAAGTTTTTTCTCTTTATTCGATGCATGCTGGAATATCTCAGATAGGTAGGTTCAAGTCAACTTTTCTGTTTCTGTCTTCTTCGAAGCGAACAGAACGATGTTTCAAGTTGCCATCAATTTATTGATCCAGACAGTGATTTATTTGTATATATACTTCAAATTCTATAACTATACCTGGACTTTGTGCTCAGAGCATATATTCTTATTTGGATAATTCACTGATTTAACACCTTCCTATGATAAGATTTTGGGATATTGTCATTTTAATTAATATACCTCCACATTAATATGGATTTCCGATTTATCGACCTTAACAAACTGTTCTCATTATCTTAGATAAGATGAATGTCGTGAATTGGAGGGATGCACTCTTTTTCATTCTCTAATGAGTTGGTTTTGTGGCTCGCTCTATCCATTTGTCTATCATTGTCAGATTTCTCAATAAGAAATAATAAAAATTTTCGATATCATTTATATAGCTAGCTATTTTCAATTATATTATTTCGGCTAGTTAGTTCTAGATCATACATGTACAAACCAGCTAACAATGATGCTACTCATCATCTCATGGAAACAATATTGAATTGAATTCATTACTAAACATCGAACTTAAGTTAAGCCTTGTTGTACGAGCTGATATGAGCTCCTGGATTTCACTGTCGAAAATCGTACAATCCGGATTATCCTTTTAGATTAAGTCATTGAGTATCGTCGTTGCTTTATTTAATTAAAGACTTTAAAGGTCAATAAAACGTATATCATTTAAAATATCTAGTTTGCGAAATTGAGATAAATGTCAATTTTTTATATGTAACCGGTTACACAATATAGTTTAAACTACCGTAAGTAACAATTACTGGCGCCTTGCGATTTAAATAATTGTGATCTTGAAAAGCGTCAATACGTGTGACAGACGGCAAATTTGATAGATTATGAGATTAGTTAGATAAAATTGAGTTGTTGTTTATCGAAAGCTCTCAAAGTTGATTTAAAGTATTTATATTTCAATCCGCGCAATCACTGAATTTTTAATGTGTGTAATGTATGTGCGTCAGCATATATATATATGAAAATAGATAAAAAGCAGCAATTTAGCATAACCGTCAAAGTTTATTTTATTTGTTTATATAATTTAAATTTAGGCAATGAAGCAAGGAAACTTGAGGAACCTCAATAATACTTGAAAGAAAAAACATTCTTCAGTAGTTTATTATTTAATATGGTTAATTGATTAAATATGATTTTGTGCAGCCCTCTTATAATAGGATTTATCTGTCTTACCAATTAAACGTCTACTAAATATCTACTACCGGTATATCAACGCCAAACTAAGCTTGGATTTTATGCGAAACAAAGTTGCAGCAAGGCGGCCGCTGGCTGAAAATAGCTGTGACTATGGCATCAGGCTCATTAAAGGTGCTCTTGGCCTAAAACTGTTTATGTTAAACTAAATTCTGCAGAACCACAAGCGGCGTCTTGCTCTAGGGCGCCACATTTTGTCTCATGCAAGTAGAAAACTGGCATATTATCATACTCAGAAGGATCACATTCTAATAAGCAAACATTGGTTTTCTTGTGGTCAGGACACAAGTACATATCCTGAGTGTCCTTCAAGCTCAATAACTTTTATATCTCTATTCTAACTCTCTGTCCTCACCTATTTACATAAGTTCAATAACGGCTCATAAAGGTCTACTATGTGGATGTCAATTTCTACACTAACTGCAATAGTCTGCTATCACGTGTTTCACAATTAAGACCAAAGAGACAATGTGATCCGATGTCTCTTTCACGAATGCCGAATTTCTACACGTAGTTTTTTTATTGTTTTGGCAGAAATTTAAATCTGGTCGACCAAGACTTCTGTGTCGCTAGTACATCAATTACTAATTTCTGCACGCAATGGTGAACTTGCAATATAGCAATAGCTTCATATAAATATCAGGTTATTTTACCAAGATTGCTTGTTGCCTGATCATTTATGCACATGCATGGTAAGTTAAAAGATATCAATCGTGGAACAGCAGAATTATAAATTAAGGAAACGTATAAAAAAACCAAAAATTAGTAATGTTTTCGTTGTTTCGACGGTGTAGTCTGAGAGGAGGAGGGTGGAGGCACGCTAAAGGAATCTCGATCGGCCCGTAAGTGCTATTCAACGAGCTTTTAATTATATCATTATGTTGAATAAGTTTGCATGGAATTTTTGACGAAGATATTCAGAATTTGTGGTGATGACTTGGGAATTTCATCTTAATTTAACTCGTATGGATGCATGAAACGGTTTTTATTATTTATTTTTTTTTAAATTTACATCTTCTTAAAAATTAAATGTGTAAATCCACTTCTTTTATCCTATATAATGATTCAAGCTAAAAGAATGCCTTTAAAACGTAGCTAATTGTATATCTATTATTCGTTGCTAATTAGTGTGTTGCCATATTGTTTTTTTCATTTGCTATAATAGAGTTGGAACCTTGTTTTGATATTAATGCAAAATGCTATGTGGTTTAGTCTACATTGCATCAGCCAGTTAGGCAATCAACAAAGAAAACTAATAAACCGATTGAGAAATTAATATATATATATATATATATATATATTTATATATATATATATATATATGTGTGTGATATTATTTATTAGGTGTTGCGCACCTAGTAACAATTTTTTTCAATTATGACCAGAAGGATAAAACAAAGTCAGCATGAACGGAAAGTATAATCTCGTGCACATTCGTTTCGTGCTTATTGCTGACTCGTCAGTAGAAGCCGGTATTACACCTTTTGCCAAAAATATTTTTTGGTGAGGAATGTGGGAATAATAATCACATTTTTGTATATTTCGCTAGCTTGCACATTTAACATATTTTAACTTTAAATAGTAATAAGACCAGTTAAACATTGCCCTTTTTTTAAACACGTGTTTTACTAAATGTTTTTTTGTGCTTTTGTACGTGCTTATTTCTGGTTCCGAATCACGTTTGGTTGTGACTTGTATCTAAACTAATTAGTAGTACTTACTCGACTTTTTGATTTGATTGCATACAAATTTTCTGAATTTATAAATTAAAGTTCACATTGTTTAGAATAGTAAGATACAATTTTTGGAATTATAATTTAACAAAATGACAAAGTTAGAATTTTGTATTGCTACCACGTCAGAATTTGATATATTACTTAAGAGGAATTTTCATTTGCTTAGTGCTTTCTTCTTTCAAGTTGATACCACAATTGCCAGTTGTGGGAAAATTGATAGCATTCGTAGGTCGGTAAAATTTCTATTCCTTTACATTTCCAGGTACACAGCTTGTTCTTTACTTGATTGATGGGTTCTGACTGTTCCAGAAAATTTGGAAAAACTTGGCAAATCTAAATTCACAAACATTTCCGGAAAAGCAGTGTAAGCACGGCTTCAGAATCACAGGACCAGCGAGTACCCATCAATCAATTAAAAAAAACAAGCTGTGCATCTGGAAATGTCAAGGAATCAAGATTTTACCGACCTAAGTGTACTATTAATTGTCCGGCAACCAAAAAAAGATGTTTCACCACGTCAGAGTTTGTTTGATTGCTATAAAATGAATCATTCAAGAAATCGATAGATTGTTTCGCTGGCATCCAATGACTACGTGCATGAACAGACCTACCTTGCGGTTATACGAGAATCGCATTTACAATTTCATTCTCATTGTCTTTTCCTATCAAGGCCAGAATTCTTGTGAGTTTTTATCAAATGAAAGAAAGCTTTTGACTCTACATAGATTATAAATAATATAATTAATTCAATAAATTACCTGAATGCATACAATCGTTGTTCAAGTGCTTATACTGCAAAATATTCAATTTCTGAACGAATGCTCCAAGTACCCCAATAATTATGAAGGCATTGTCTAATTAACATATATATTATTTATTTTTTCATTCATAAATCAATACAGTTTAAACAGGTAAATTAAAATGTACGACATTATTATTTTAGGAAGATGCCTTACAATTACTCTGCAACGACGTTTCAATAGGTACAAAAGCATACCAGACGAACAAAATATTATTCTTAGTTATATATATATATATATATATATATATATATATATATTAGTATATGTTCATATGGTACGTTGAATTTAAAGAGGAAATGCTTGGCATTTCGAAGTGGTTTTAAATTTTTTTCCGATATAATTAGATTATATTAGTGCCAGGACTTATTTTTAATATTGCAATCGAAACAACGAGATCCGATTTTCGATGCACACTAACATATCTTGGCATGTCTGGGTAAGTAAAATTATATTTTTATTTAATAAAGTTATAATGATTTTAATAAATCATAGTTTCAGTGTAAAAGCAGTATATCTGTGTACCGAGGAAAAAGGTGTTCCATCGTGAGCTCAATGATAAGATAAACATTGATTTCTATTTTTCGGATTTCATACATTTTTGAGTGAAAACAGTCTCTATTACTTTGGTTATCTAGCAGAATGACTGTAATATTTACTCTCGGGTGTTGTTGACATTCATCTTGGTATGCATAGACCATATCAATGGAAGGATGTTTGCACAACCGTATGTCATATCGCTAGGTTACCAATGACAACATAGACTGTTAAATCTTCTAATCTGACAGTTGTGATATTTTTTAAAAATATTCATACTTTATGCTAAACTATTTTTCTAATTTTTGAATAATGAAATTCTCTAGAAAAACTACACTTTATTCCAAATTTTATCTAATGAACGATTATTAAAGGATTTTATCAAATATGAATTTAATGGAATATGCGCATGAATGACAATGCAATATTCAAACTAGAAGTATTTTTAATTTAGCATAAAAATAATTTACGCGGGAATATTCCCAAAATGTGTGAACATTTTGATATAATTTACAAATAACATTTGTATGCCAAGTGACAGATTTTATTGCAGTAAATTAAGAAAACTTTGATCTAACTACTTAGACTATTATGTTAAAAAACGCATTTTAAAAGTGGATTACTCCTAATAATTTTACGTCGTAACCAGAGACAAAATTGACAGTTTAATCATCGCGTTTGACAGTTACGAATTTAAAAAATGTATTCCTACCTTAATTATTAAAAACATTCTTTTAAATCAATTATATAATTAAATTTTCTAGAAAAATTGCATTTTATTCCAAATATTATATAACGAACGATTTTTAAATAAGGTTATCAAATATTAATTTAATGGAAAATGCGCATCAATGAGAATGCAATATAAAAACTCTTTGTATTTTTAAGTTAGCATAAAACTGATGTACACGAAAATATTCCCAAAATGTGTGAAAATTTTAATATGATTTACAAATAACATCTAGTATGCCAAGTGACAGATTTTATTGTATTAAATTAGAAAATTTTTCTCTGCCTACCTATATTATCATACTATAAAACTCTTTCAATAATTTCACGACGTTGATTTCGAAGACTACAACAACAAACATTAATTCTTTAAATCAAGTTTGCGTGCTTGAGTTAAACACCAATCCCATTGTATTTAACCAGTCATCGAACAACATAACAAAACTACCGCCAGCTGCAACGCACTGACGCGTTTCGACCTTCCATGATCATCATCAGAGTACGACGGCAAACTGACTATCGAGGATCAAAACCGCATTGAATATATATGGAAATCAAATTTAGATATGCGGCTCTCACACTCTAGCAGTATTGCATACATTGAACTTGACTGGAAATGTCGGCTGCACAATTTCTATGCAGTCACGAACATTAACTGTTTGCAGCTTTCGCCCGCGCAATCAATTATTGTTTAACAAACATTAAACACAACGATGCTCTTGAACATTCTCTTATGTGGGAAACAAGTATTTTATTATCAATTTTTTATCAATCTTTCTTATACACACAAAGCAAATTAATAAAACAAACAAGTATATAAGGAAATGAGAAAATAATAAGTTTCAGAGACCTCGATAAAGCATTAAGCGCAATTTAAAAAAGCACAACGAACCGATTGATACACAGAAAATTATAAATAAAAAAGTAAAGAAGCGAATTTAAAAAAAATTAATTAATAAAAAGTGACCTATTTAAAGTTAGATTCAATTGGAAAGTTGGCTGTCCAATTTATGTCGGAATGTTATGGCTGAGAAACGCATTTCTGAATAACTAATCATTTCCTGTTTGATCTTCGCTAGTATGTTTTCCGCTGACATTGAAAACTACCAGAGAATTTGGAAACGTACTCGTACATTTAACTGACGGCGGTCTTGCTACATTGAACGGCAGGTGAAAAAACGGATTTGTGTAATCTCAAGTAAACATACGTTTTGTGCTGACTGGCAACTAATAAGTAGGAGCCGCTACTACGCTCTATACCAACCATATATTTGGTCAAAAAATTGGGACAGGTGGACGGTATAACCTTCTACAAAAATGTGTATTCAAACAGCATAAAAGCTAATTTGACATAAAATCTTCGACAGTCTGACTTGGAAGCCAACTCACATTATATAAAATATACAGAGGCCGTGAATAATACAATAACTGTTTTTTTAAATGCCGAGTCGGTACGTTTTATCAGCACAAAGGACGAAACCGGTCTACTGGATGAACAAATACTGGTTATGTTCTGTTTTGTGTGGAGAGCTAATATATATATATATATATATATATATATATATATATATATATATATATATATATATGCAATTGCGTACAAGGTTTTGTGCATCTAGTGACGAATTAGTTCAAATATGACCACAAGTACAGACCAAATTAACAATGAACAAAATGTATAATCTCATGTATATATGCATTTTGTACTGACCGGTGGCCCATCAGGACGAGACGCTACTACGCAACTATTATATATTTAATTAAATGGTATCATGATCACCGCAAAATGTGATAGCTGATGTCCATTAAGGCTAGAGTGTATGAAACTTGCTGGAGCAACAGGCATTTCAAAATAATCGTAATTTTACATTTTGATGAAGTTTAGCCTATCTTGCAATCCATTGTGTTGGTATCATGTACATGATCGTTATTTGAAAACAACTGTATTGGAGCCCTTTGCGATCTCCTTCATTATAATGTGTTATGTGTTAACTTTGAAGTCACTGTGTCGAAGATTTTTTATGAAGTTAGCTCCATCATTGCTTGAATTCACGATCGTGTAGAAAATTGTGCCGTCAACATGTCCAACATTTGTAGACAAAATGTGTTTTTGGTATATTGCGTATTAGTGTCTTCTACTGTGGAGATCTCCAGTAAGCACGAAACGCATCTCTATATGAGATTATACCTCTCGCTCTCCGTAACAAACAGTACATATAAATGAATTGGTGTTTGTTTGTGTTCTAAAACATTATCTAGATATGTTAAAAATATTTCTGTTTTAAAAGTAATCATGGCGTGAAAGTTCAAATCCTTCTTTGAAATCACCTTTATCTACCCTGTGTGCTTTAAATTAAATTAATCTTTTTTATCTTTTTTATCTATATATATTTATTTTGGTTATACAGTTGCAGGAGAAAATGGACAATTCTTGTTGTCGCTGAAATTGTTTTAATCACGTTTTTGCCTTGGAAATGGATCGGTATCTCTTTCCATTCAATACTGTTATAATATAGTATCTTAAATCATTCGTACAGTGTGTTTTATGTAAATGGGTTCGCATAGCCCGTTAAAAGCGAATTACGATGGATGAAAATCACAATGTAAATCAGTGTTAGAAAAGTTTAATCGATTTTTCGCAGGGGTTTTCTGCTTACTGGTTAATAATCAATATTTGTGGCACTATATGGCATGTAAACCATGGTATTTGTCAGGTATTATTGGAAATTGGACATTCAATACTCCTTGCCAAATGGACATTTGTGCGATTTTCGCGTCAGCGTATTCTGAAAATTGACATGTTCGTTAAAAATTTTACATCTTAATGAAAATATGGTCAGCAATAACATATCAAGCATAGTTTTATGAAATCTAAAATTGAGAAATTTAACATAATGCGACAGATTAAAAATCCTAAAATTTAAATTTGGATGTGCGTAATTATTTTCCCTGGAAGCAAATCTGACTAACAAAGTGATGAAGATAAATAAGTTAAATCTTTTGGAGTAAATTTCCCCATATATATTATAGCTTATTTTAAGCACATAGAATAGCAATTGATTTTATTATTTGTTATAAATGGTGAAGATATATAAAAATTGAAAATATTTGAATCTTTAGTAAAATGTATCGTAGTGGTTTCATTCCCTTCTAATCCTCAAATATTTATTTCTATTCGACCTTCGTTTGGCAGTTTTCCGTCGTGCTTGAAGATGACCATGGAAGATTCAAAGGAATTTAGTGATAGTAATGATAAGCGCCTGTTGAACCACCTGTAGCCGGCTCGCCCACGTAGTTTTACTTTTATACTACAGGTCCATTTTTTCCTAAAGATAGTTCTGTTAACTAAATTCGCCTAAGCGACTGACTCTGTGCCAAAGTAGAAATCAATCCAGACGAGTCACGGCTTTAATACGAGGATTAAGAGTTGTTAAAGCAAAACAGAATCAATTAGAGGCAGAACAGGTTATTAATTCGCACTGCCACTAAGCTCAGGATATGTAGTACGCTACCTGACTTCAATTAGTCAACGATCCACTTAGGCATCATGGCTTTCTGTAATAAAAGTCCTTGTGTCACAAACAAATTGCTGGATTCATGTTTCGCGTAATAGGGCCGTCTGAATTTTGCGTTGCCAGAAACTAATAAATGATGCGATTGAACTTATTCGAAACTGTCAAATTCAACCATCGCTTTCTTCACTGAGTAATGACCTATGCATTTTACGCAACAGCATCGGTCAATGTTGACTCGATCTTATTTGGTAACATAAAACGGAATAGATCATGACTGGATCCTCATTACAGTGGTTCACGCCTGTTTAAATACGACAAACTGCTTGACAATGATTTAGTCAACCTGTCCTCGTGGTGCATCTTCGATTTTGTGGGCCCATTCTCTCTTAGCAGTGGTTCTGTTGACCAAATTCGTCTAGAACGACTGTTCGAGTCCCAATGAAGAAAACCAGATCGGGTAACTTCTTTAAACATAGGATTTACAGATTAATTATAGAGAAAAAAAAAATTTTTCCTTATATAGATTCACAGAGTAATTATTTAGAAAATATCTAAAGAAACGGTTTAATAAGAAAATGTAATATTCTTGCATGTAAGAAATGTTCACAAATGAGTATTTTAAATAGGTTCGATGTGTCTATTTTTCTCTCTATGTCAATCAATGTAACCTACTAATAAACGAATCGCTTAAATAAAAGTACACACTAGATACATATAGCGTAAAGTTCAATGAGTAAGAACTAATTAACATTTACGCCGCGCGCAACTTCGGTGGTCAAAATAAAGCACAAATATACATTACCAAAAAAGACCGAAGAAAATTATAATTGAATTGTTTCAGCGTGATCTCAATCAATAAGCACAAAAACTGTGTACCAATAGCAAAACTCCAGGTAGAAAAATCTGTTAACAGTGGCCAATCAAAATAAATTCGCTAAGATTTAAACTATATTGATTTCCAGTTTGTCACGTTGTTAGTTTGGCTTCTGAACTATTGTACAGTGATCTAAACAGGCAATTAACTAAGTCCAGCTGCACTACTGCAATTTTTCGCTCATCGGCGGAGAAAGCTAATAAGCCGTAGCGTGCGGCTAGATCTAAACTACGGTTCACCTGCGTTAACCGTCCGGATTAGCTATCCTCGTTGGCAGTCATAACGTAGATAATCATCTCCGAGCATGTAGCTCCAATGACCAGAGTGCTGCTGGTCTTTTCTCAACGAAGATTCACTTTCAATTCTTAGTGGGCTGTTATTTGCTTTTTTTATTAGGTGATGCGCACCTAATAACAAATTATTTCAATTATTACTCGAAGGTTAAACAACGACAGCATGAACGGGGAGTATAATTTAGTGCACACTCGTTTCGTGCTTACTGACGACTCATAAGTTGAAGCCGGTATTACGCTTTATACCCACTAATTTTTTGGTGACGAATATGGGAAATTAGGACGATACAATCTCCTATACGGTTAAATACTGTTTGTTGCGAAGAACTAATATATATGCAAGTATGTATTAGGTTTTGCGAACCTAGTAACAAATTAGTTCAGTTGTGACCAGAAGGATAAACCAAAGGCAGCATGAACGGAAAGTATAATCTCATGCACATTCGTTTCGTGCTTACTGGCGACTCATCAGTAGGAGCCGGTATTACGCCCTTTAACCACTATATATTTGGTAGAAGAATGTGGAATAATAGGACGGTACAATCTCCTAGACGAATGTGTAAACCTGTAATAGTGAAGCTAACATAACCAATACAATCCACCAGGGTTTTGTGTAATCTTGTTCAACAAAGAGTCATCAGTTATTGATGGACGTTCATTCATTTTACTGTCGCATTTAAAATACCAATAACAACTATCACCATTGTGCTGAATGTGAAAACCTACAGTAATGAAGTTAACATCATATAAAATCTTCGACAATGCGACTTCAACGCTAACTCATTCCTTATTATATATATATATATATATATATATATATATATATATATATATATATATATATATATATATATATATATATATATATATATATAATGTCTGTAAAAGACACCAACATTAGTGTTATGGTGTCAATACCTGATAAAAACCGAAGTAAAAGCTGTTCAGAAATGGTTGTTTTTCTCAATTTGGTTGAACTAAAGCATACCTTTATGTTCATCCGGTTGGTACTATGTACCGACTCGAAAACCATAGTTTTAGTACCGTGTAAATTATCTGTACTACAATGTTGGTATCGGGTACTGACACAATAGTTCTAGTGTCGGTATTCTTTTTCAGACTCGAAATATATATTATATAAAGTGATTTAGCGTTGAAGTCGCATTGTCCAAGACTTTATATGGTGTTGGCTTCACTACTGCAGGTTTACACATTCGTATAAGAGATTAGATCTCCCTATTTTCCAACATTCCTCACTCAAAAACATAGTGGTTAAACTGCGTAATACCGGCTCCTACTGATGAGTCGCCAGTAAGCACGGAAGAATGTGCCTGAGATTATACTTTCCGTTCATGCTGTCTTTTGTTTATCCTTCTGGTCCTAATTGAACTAATTTGTTACTAGGTGCGTATATATTAGTTCTCTGTCACAAACAGTATCTAACAGTTATTCACTTCACCGCCACGTAAAAATTAATTACAACATCCACTAGTTTTTCGCTGCGTGTCTCTTATCAACGAAGATAAATTTCATTAATACCTCCGGGTACAAAAATACCAATATTACCCACCAGTGTGGCGCTGTATGTCCCCCTCAAATTTTATTCATTGCCAGAAAAAATCAGAATGGTAAATATCTTCCCGTATAACCAATACAATCCACCAGGGTTTTGTGTAATCTTGTTCAACAAAGAGTCATCAGTTATTGATGGACGTTCATTCATTTTACTGTCGCATTTAAAATACCAATAACAACTATCACCATTGTGCTGAATTTCTTTATAAAATCGTCATCAAATAAAAACAAGAGAGAACAACGACTGAAGCGAAAATATTGCACAATGTAGGAGTTGCTTCCTCCCGATTTCCGGCTTAGAGCCCGTTGTAGTGATCAACTCCCATTGAACCAACACCAATTGGTGTACAACTCAGAGTGTTTAAAAAATGAAATAATTATTTATTCAAATAGAGGATACAATTAATTAATAACATTCTTATTTAGCTTTAAATTATTTTGCGTGTTTCTTGGTTGATGAATTGATTGAAATGTATTCAATATGTTTCCTGTTTAAACAATCAATACCTAAGTTTGATGTTATTCAAGAAAATTTAAATGACGTCTATTCTTTGACAGTTAACTCTGTATTCCACTAAATTATGCACTTTTTTACTTACTTATTTGTAGCTGGTTAGGCGTATAAAAACGTTTTGCTAAGGACTGTTTTTTAACCTAACATGTGAGCATTTGTCAATGATAAAATTTATCGAGTAAAATCCACTATTTTTTCATAGTCCAAATCATAACAGTGTAAAATTCTGTTTTTCAGGAAAATTCGCATGATGTTATTGTGTTTCGCGAAGAATAAAACAACGGACAGTAAAATTGTTACTTTTTATCAACAAATATAAATCTTCATTCATTCATGTTAAAATTAGTCAAATTCCTTGATGATTTTGAAAAAGTCTCGAAATCTAATCTTATTTTTATATAATAAATTAATATGTGTATGTTAAATTTGGTAGTTAAGAACGCTCATTTGTTATTTGCACAAATATTTCGATTGCCTGTGTAAATTTATTCAGTTCCTCGTAATTCCAAGCATACGCAAAATTAAAGCTAAAACTTAAGCGCGCTGAGCTCCTGCAGGGACAATAGCAAACTCGGCAGCTGAAATTTACCCCGCCTGAGTCTTGGATCCAGTCCACTGCCATAAATTCTTCAGCAATCTGACAATCATAATGTTAATGTGGCCCAGTTAGTGAACTCTTCAGAAAAATCAATGGATGTTCTTAACCAGAAGCGACGGCGAAGAAATAGGACTGCAGCCATGTTGAGCAAGATGGCTAGAAAATTCAGCTTCTGTTGTTCGTCTCATGATAATCAGTGATGTCAAATAAGCCGAATGAACGTTTATACCCCTGTCAAACATTGGCAGCTTTAAACGGTTGCTTTCTATGTTTTTGGTATGTAAAACCAACCGCATATGCAACCGGAGGGGACGGTTGTTAAATGAAATGCGACGGGCTGTTCCAGTAAAGGTTGCAGAATTTGCCGTCACTGGCAGTAACTAGGCTAATACCTTTGAAAATCATGGTAGACGTTTATTTTTCATAGTTTACCAGACCGCCTATGTCGGCGAATTTTTATGACATGTAATATTGTGCTTATCATCACAACCTTCTGGTAAAAATTATCAAAGAGAACAGTTTTAGCGAAAATTACTTAAAATTATATAAAATTTATAAACTAATAATTTGCGAGTATATTTATTATCCGTTCTTTATCACGAAAGGTTAAATTTTATTTCTTTTAAATTTGTCAACATGATGTTGCCTAGAGCAAAACAAAATATCTTACATGAAAGCGTATTTGTTTTTGAGATTATGTGGTATACATAGATGGCTTTCCAATTCTCTTGTGTATTGTGCTCAAAATAAAATTGTATATACTTTAACAGGTTTTCAATTCAGACTTTGATTATGGCGAATAATTTCGTATAATTCACTTTCAAATATTCCTTGATTGGTGGTGTAACTAAAAATCGTAATTAAATAACTGCTTAAGCAAAAGGCAGTGCCTGGTCAACACAAGAGCTAGTTCATTTCTGTTTGCTCTAACCACTCAAAAGATATATCAAATTTAGTTTAGTTAATTAACTAACTAATAGAGCTTCCAAAGAACCCGACCGCAATAATCAGATTGAATTTCCTCTTTTTGTGATATCCTGCATTGCGTTCGATTATCCATACACCGAAAACCCATCCACTTGTAAAGAATTCCGTCATGTACCTCTAGGCTTCCACCAAGCCACCTTTGACAACAGTGGATAGTTTAACGAAGGGTAGCTGAAATGATATGAGGAAAGGTTTTAAGTAAGCTTCAACTAATCATATGATAGAGCCTGCGAACCTGATTACTATCCTCAATAACATCACAACTAGCAAGTTATCTATGACATACGGCTGTATTAGGGCATCTTTTCTGATACTGTCAAGCTAGACACGCTTGTATGGCTGCTGAACTATAAAAGTACGGTAATCCTATTATTTGACCTTAGGAGATAAGAATCAATTTAAGCTATCTACAATAAATCTCATTTGTGCATAGCTTACGCAGTAAGACAAAACTACTTTCATCGCATAGCGAGAGAGATACAGTCAGATACGGTGGCTCTTTCACTCATCCATTGCTACAGCGACATCCCTTCATAATAAGAAATGTGTAAGCTTTTGTTTGGTTTATACTAGTTGTCGCGTGGACAAACTGTCTCTGGGAGTCTTAAATGTGTGCGCGAAAACTCCCAGCCAATATGCTAATGTAAACACGGATTTCTTTTAAAATTTATTTAATTTAGCCTTTGGCTTTTAGCGGCGTTCCAACATCAAAGTGATGACCGATGAATTCGGCGTCAAATTAGGTCTAGACTGTGTAGGATATAGAGCTGTTGGTGGATGGATCCTTGCTGAAAATATCCGTGATACTGGCATTAAGCTCTCCAAACCTGCTCATGGCCTCAAATTCCGCGCGCCACATTGCACAGCGATTTCGTCTATGCAGATGGGACGGTGACATTTTATTGCAAAAAGATAGATCGCATTCTGGCAAACAGACGTTAATTCTCTTCTATTCAGGAAGAAAAGGTGTATTACCGGTGTTTTACAGGTTTCATTATTGGGCCTGGCCGCAGTTTTAAAACTTTTATTATGATATTTGAAAACTTCTCTTCGCATCAACTCGTATTGCACCCTCGTAGCGTTGCACGAAAAACGAATGAAATTGTTCATAAGGCATTCAGAGCGCCTGCGTTTCTGCTAATCACCTTTGGCTGCAGCCAGTAGCCCTATGAAAGAAAACCCAACCAAGCCTCGGCTTGTCTTATCAAGATAAATCCTTATAACTCATTTTCTATCTGAACTATTAGTAAATTCTATCAAAATGAAGAAACCGCTGGAAAACAAAATATGATTTTATTATGGATCGTACGCTTTTCATGGATTTTGCTGCCATCTAGGCGGCGGATGAAGAACAGCACTGGTTAAATCTCGCTGATGAAATAAAAACAGCTAATTTGGAGTGTACTCTCAAATACGACATTTTATGAGTAGTAATTACATGAAGGACATACATGTGACATCAATCTCTGATGCGCAACTTATTAACCGATTAAAATACCGTTCAATGCGTCAAATATCACAAACGACATGTTAAGCGACCAAGCGCCCACTTAAAATTGTTTCAAGGTGGATATTTAAACTCCTAATTTGGGTAATGCTGCATAGAGGTGAGGTCTCATGATGGACCGGAAGGCGACCATAGTCAATATGCTTCCTTCTTAATTTTCCAAGTGTGGTAAAAATCAGATCAAGAAGGATTCGTACAATCGAATCCCCGCAATCTGGATCGTTGCGTCTATTCTACAAAAAGGCAAGAATGCCACTATCAGGTCTATCCACTGCAAAGATAACACAGAAACTCCTGCCTGCTAACGCGGCAAAAGATTGCTTCTCGTTACATTTTAAAAAGCCACTTCTATTATCCTTAGGAGAATTGGATAGTAGTAGAAGAAGAAAACTAGTTCATCTCTGGCAGAAATTTTAATTTTAATTGGATATATGTACCTATTTCATACAGATCTTTTGTGGCGCCCCAGATATAAACCGTCTACTATTGTTGCTCACTCCAAATTCCCAACTGCATTCGATTATCTTTTGCCCGCAAGATTTTGGCGCATCATACTAAATGACGGCGTCCTGATCGTAATTGTTCGATTGCTGGCAACATTTACCAATGACTCGACATTTATTCACACTATAAATTGCCTCCCGCAAACATTTGCAATATGATTTAATTCATTGTCAGCGTAGCGTCGGGCGGCATTAAAGATGAGAACAGTTTGCCAGCCAACCAGTTATATACGATCGTTGTTTGACGTTCCATCACAATTGTACGTTGTTATAGAAAAAAGATAGCTTTTGCTGGGCCTGTTTTCAAGAAAGCTAAGCTAGGCTACCTAAGCAACTCCAGTTGTTGGCCGGAACTCCAGGACGTGTTTGTCAGTCATCTCGTGCTCGGATAATATTAATCGCGATATTGGCAAATTTATAAAAGTGAATTTTAGTCGAACTTAAAAGATAACGGAATAAGAAAATATGTAGCTGTCCCTTTTCAGGAAGACCAAGCCGAACGTAATGAATTTCCGAATATTCTTATGATTAATAAACATTTACTCAGAAACTGAATAAAGTCCATGGAAAAGAACTCAATTCACGGAGTCCTTTGCAATTTCGGCGACAGTAATAATTGTAGACATTCATTAACCCCTATTCCGGTTTAAAAAATGAAGACCTATATTTTAGTTCGCAAGAAGATTTTACATTTATGGTTTAAAGGAAAATGTGATATATTTCAGATATTTACCTATGCACGCATACTTAAACAGATCAGTCTATGCTAAAAGAATTGGTTTAAGGAAGCTTCTAAATTGTAAACCTTTCCAAACTTTTCTAGGTTTGAATACAGTGCAATGTGACAAAACAACAGACAAAGTAATCTAGATTATTTGTCCATGAGATTACTGATCTGCCTCTTCTGCTCATTCAACTTTACCCAGAGGTGTTTCAATAGTCTTTTGATCAATTAGTTTAACTGGCTTCCTCAAACGTGCCCAAATGAAAGCAATCAGCGTTCAAATTCAAGGATAGATATTTTTCATGCATCAAACAGTGGAAAAATATAAAAGGTCGCCACGGAAATTTTGATCCCGATAAATGCTTCCTTTGGCAAGGACCCAAACGAAAATTTTTCAAATTATTGGTTAACTACACTAACCGTGTGCTGATAGGAAAATTAGAAGAACTTGAATCCTAGTGAAATATACAGTGGTTATCATGATTTTTTGCATAATTTGCAGAAAGCAGTTTCAGCAAGACTAGTACATCTTGCAAATTCGACAGAAATCGATGGGTCTTATGCCTCCACGGATCCTTGGTAGATGAATAAGTTAATCAATTAAATCGACGTTACGTTGTTAGTATAAACACCTGTCCCAATATGTACTTACATTTGTCAGTATAAACTAAGAATGGTATAATATAGAAGAGACAATTCATGCAGTAGACCGATATTGTCATTATTGGGATCTTCGAGAATTTGCTGTGGAATGATGAATAGGTTTCCGGACGACAGTAAAGTTGGTTTGAATGCAGTCTTATGCTCCAGAAACAAATTATCCATAACGATCTCATAAGAGGAGTTTATTTCTAAACAAAACAGTTTGGGTAAATCTTGAATGCAATTCATGTATTCTTAAAGCTTCTGCACCTAAACTCTAACGAAGCAGTATTTGTCGCGATTTCGCGTTCAGCATGCCGACCAACGCCAGCAATCTACACTATAATGAGCGTTGCGACGACGTAAAAAATTGACTGTATTTACATCTTAACTGAGCCTGCTGAGAACAATTTCACATCCATAGTGATCACTTAAGACAATATTATCTTTAAACAATACAAATAATGGGGAACTTTTGGACGAATTGAAAGTATCTTTGGAGCTCCTGTACCTTTTCTCTAACAAAATTGCATTATCCGGGATATCGCGGGCAGGAGGCTTGACAACACCAGCGATCTCAATTTCAAGGAGTGTTTTGGCGACCTCACAAAAGGCTACACCGACATCTTAATTGAGCAAGCTGTGAGCAATCATACATCCATAACGATTACTTAAGAGAGGTTTATCCATAAACCCTACAAGGTGAGTACGAAACAGCATCATCCACGAATTCGCGGTCCGCATGCTGACCAACACCATCGATTTACTCTCCAGGGTATGTTGTGGCGACCTAAAATAGAACGTCTTGACATCATAATTGAATAAACTATGAGCAGGTACACATCCTTGTCGATAATTGTCGCCTATCCTACGAGTTCCAGAAAGACTCAAACCAGAGCGATTTAAGGGCAATACTAGATTAAATAAACTCAAGGACAAGTTTCAGCTCAGCGATTTATACGCAAATTTTGAATAAAAGCATATATATTTTAGAAAGCTGGTCTATAAAACAAAATTACAATTGTCAATTTTTGCCAGAACTCAACTCGACTGCAAATTAAGGTAATTTTTACATAGCAAATTTGACAAGCGAAATTGGAATAGGTCGGATTATGTTAATAATTTTTTTTAAAACACACCAACGAACAAGAAGCTGGAAATGCAGGGTACAAACACGCGCAGGCATCCCTGACCCAACAGTTTATATTAAATATACATATTTACAATCTTTTTCGCTAATTTGCTGCGAATTGTGTATGGTACAGGTGGCCCGTTCTGCCGTTTGTTATTTCTTTTCGCTTCTTGCATTGAGTATCATCTGCGTATCCTAACGCTTTGGTTTGCATTTATAATGAACAATTTTTTCAATAATTGCGGAAACGTTCTCCACTTTGACAGCTTTGTTCAGTCTCAAATGCTCATATCCGACCTAGATAACGATATTGAGCTGCTATGATTTATGTGTACTTTTGAAAAAATTAACTGTTCGATTTCAGGAAAATTACCCCTTATATGTACGCTCAGCAGACGGTTTTTTATTTACCAAAATCACTTTTGCTTTATTCGTTCGAGCAGTCACTGCTTTTCTATTCATCGATTATGCATCTCGAATGGTGTGTTCACAATACAAGGTAAAGTTACCTGTATCGGAATTTGTTTGGGTAGGACTTTGGTCTTTACTATTTTGTCTAGATATTTTAAATAAAGTATTTCATCGTATCCATTTAAAAGACAAGTGGTTTTACGCAACCGCCAGTTCTTGGCGTTCAAATTGACCAGAATAGATTTGTTTTATTCTGTAGAATAAAATTCAAATCAAATTTTTATTCTAAGTAATTGGGACCGCGTTGTGATTATGGATGTACTGTCCAGTACGTATCCGCTTCCGAAATATTTGCCTAGTTAGACGACCGCCTTCATGTCAAGGAAGACAGCGCCCTGGGTTGAGCTATTTTGCGTTCGCATGAAGTCTCAAATTATAAGAAAATTTTGACTGCAATTCCATTATTTGGTTGAGTTAAGCATAAAATGTAGCGCGAAACAGATTTCGGTGAGGCTATTTATTCAAAAAAAGACAACTAACTTTGGCTATTGATAAGATTGGCGCAACTTGAGGTGTGAACGAAGTGTGTGATACAAGTTCATGCAATCTATTCTCGGTCAAAATTGTATTTTTGCTTGCTAAGTTTGTCAATCTGGTTCTTCGCCTATTATTCTGAGTAGAACAGCAAGGATGACTTTGGATTTAACAGAAAACAAACAAATGCTAGATTTTAATGTATGCAAGACTGCTAGAGGTGAGAGCCGCGTATCTAAATTTGATTTCCATACATATTCAATGCGGTTTGATCCTCGATAGTCAGTTTGCCGTCGTACTCTGATGATGATCATGGAAGGTCGAAACGCGTCAGTGCGTTGCGGCTGGCGGTAGTTTTGTTATGTTGTTCGACGACTGGTTAAATACAATGGGATTGGTGTTTACTTCAAGCTCGCAAACTTGATTTAAAGAATTGTTACCACCACCCGCGCAATCAATTATTGTTAAATTGTATTGCCTAAATATGTATATGTGGCGAAAGCTACAAACAGTTAATGTTCGTGACTGCATAGAAATTGTGCAGCCGACATTTCCAGTCAAGTTCAATGTATGCGAGACTGCTAGAGGTGAGAGCCGCATATCTAAATTTGATTTCCATATATATTCAATGCAGTTTGATCCTCGATAGTCTGTTTGCCGTCGTACTCTGATGATGATCATGGAAAGTCGAAACGCGTCAGTGTGTTGCGGCTGGCGGTAGTTTTGTTATGTTGTTCGACGACTGGTTAAATACAATGGGATTGGTGTTTACTTCAAGCTCGCAAACTTGATTTAAAGCAAATGCTAGAGTGATAGCATTTATTTAAATCAAGTTTGCGATCTTGATGTAAGCACCAGTCTCATGATATGCATAAATTTGTCAGTACAAATTGAGTATTGTACAATTTAGTAAAGGAAATTCATCCATTAGACCGTTTTCGACCCTATCAGGAACTCATCACGTATTGGCCAGAATTTGTCTCTCGGATTTCTTTGGCTGAATGACCCATTCTAATATGTTAGACCTGGGCATGTAAACCGAAAAATGTCATATGCCAGGAGGCTGCTGTCAACCAACTACCAACACTAAGTCTTTATTTATACATTTGATAGTATAAACTATAAATCGTATGGAGTAGTAAATTTAATTGCCTTTCGGTTCTGTGGGTGGCTCAGTGGTAAAAACCACAGCCTCCGAAGCAGATCTGCGCAGGTTCGATCTCAATCTGCGACAAATTCTGAACAGTAAGTTATAAGTTCCCAATAAGGATGAAACCGGTCTTTTTGGTGAATTGCCTTTTCTACATTATACAAAGCTTAGTTTATACTGACTAATAATGGGATTGGTGTTTATATCAAGCTCACAATCTTGATTTAAATAATTTTTTTCACCGCCTACGCAATTATTTTCTTCTGTCACGTGGCTAGTAGCATACAACTTGAGACACTAAGGAGTCCGAGATTGATTTCTTTCAGTTGCAAGGCAACCCGCGCGTTTTGAAGAATTATGGTACTAGTGGAGATAGAATATTTTTTGTTGATTTTATTAACAGAAGGGAAGTCAGTGCGCAGAAATGCTTTGTAAATCGATGCTATCTGATAGGCGACAGACTTTGGCTACAGAGGATTCAGTGAAGACATGAGCGTCCGTGAAGTCTTGCCATATATAATTACAAGTATATATTTCATGGTTGTTCGAAAGAAAATCGGGTAGACTAGAACTTCATTTTCATTATTACTGTTGAAGAATATTTTATGTTCCATTTTAGTCAGTTTGCCGTCGGCATCTGGAAATGATCATGGATGGTCGAAACGCGTCAGTGCGTTGCGGCTAGCGGAAGATTTGTTATGTTGTTCGAAGACTAGTTAAGAAATATGGGATTGGTGTTTACTTCAAGCTCGCAAACTTGATTTAAAGAATTTGAAATGTTTGAGAAAGATGACATATCATCAACCCATCTGTATGGTATATCACGCTTCGTTTTCTGGTTTGATTCAGTTTTTGGTGCTGGAAAGTTCAGTTTGTGTGAACCTAGTTAATATAAGTGCAAGATTGAATAGCCTAATGCTGTTTTTACAGCTAATTTCAGCCATAGTCCGTTCTCATACCGCTAAATTCTCCGTGCAGTTTTGCTTTAATTTGGCGTTTAAAACAAAAGTGCACACCACGATTCCTGCGCCTTTTAAAATCTTATGATCATATCCGAATTCTACTCTACGGAATCATACTTTCCATCGGAAAATCATGTTCCAAGTTGAAGCGTACAATGTTAAGCCAATCAAACCATATTTAAAATGCGAATCTGTGCTTAAGCAAAACCAGAATTTATAACTAAAAAATTAACGAAGGCTTTCTTTGCAACAATGGATGACACAGAAGCACAATTTTTATTAACTATGTCCCCTTCGAATCGGGTTGAAAGAAATATAGCCATTTACTGTTATTCACAATCGATTGAATCATTATGGAATACTCAATTCGATTAAGGTTTGCAGGAAATAAACAATAACAATACTAGGTGATTGGAGATTAAAGAGCTAAAACACAACTTGTCAGCTATCCCTGTAATTATTCCTTGATTAAGTGGCAAACGAGAGCCAGCAAAGACTTCTGAAAAACCAACAGGCGTATTTTGTTGTACGTTCTGCTCTACGACACAATACATAAAGCTGCCAGTCAACTTATTTCCTTTCATCTCTATTACTCCAACAAGACATTACGTCTTTTTTACGAATTCAACCTTCATAACTAAAAGGTACACCTCTAATTTACGATGTTCTGTTCGCTCCGATTTATTTTCTGTGATTTTGGTTCTACCATAATGGCTTTATCGCAATACATTATTTTCGCTTATCCGCTTTGTAAGGACCAGAGCATCGGGTAACATTTTTTGCGTTACCCGCCTGGCGATGCATTATGCTAACATTAGTTTTTTTGTAGGTTCATCTTGTCTATCCTCCACAAAATATCACCAAACGGAAATGGGTGAATGTTATCGAGATTCATCCTTCTCTTAGATGGTCTATCGTAAAAGTACCCAATTCTTATAGATTTCCAACACTAGTAGGACAGCCGTGAAATGCGGAAGAGCACAATTTAACGCTGTTATCAGTTTTTTATTGTGCCAGAAAATGACTTCCTTCTTACTCGTGTCAGAATAAACAGGCTCACCACAGCCGTTTCCTATCTCTATTATGGTTATGATACTCCACGATTTTCATTCGTGGGTAGTCGCTTTGTGCTACCAATTCTAAAAAAGATCCGATTGATCCCCATTTCAAAGTGGGCATCGAGATCATCTTCGTTGTGTCTGGGTGTTCATTCTTCCCTTTCCTCCGGAGTCATCAACATTCATTCATACTAAACACTGAAAATCAGTCAAGAAATATCTGTTTGGGCTGCCGAGACAGCCGGAGAAAATTTCTATTTGTAAATCGATCGTGTCGGAAGATCAACCGCCATATCACTTTAAGGCTGAAACAGATTTAAAACAGACAAGACGCGTAAATTTCCATTCTGTTTTGCAGCAAGAATAGTACTACAGATGTCAACCCGGCACAAATATTAAAAACCTCAAAAGCAACTGAAATTAGATATTATTTAGAACCACTTATTATACATTTTCAGGATTTAAGAAGACGAGTATTGAGCTAATGAAGCATCATCTCGAAATTTCTTAACCGCGTTTGCTTAATTACCTAGCCTAAGTAGCCAATCAAGGTAAGATCGTACCTCATTTCCAATGGTTAGTTTGAGCGATTTTGAAACCTTCGGAGGAAAGGGACGAACCATAGACACAGCCGCCACGAAGACGAACTTGATGCGTGCTTGGAAATTTGGATCACCTGGATCTTTGCGAAACTGATAGTGCAAAGCGACTACCCACGAATGAAAATCGTGGAGTATCAAAACGCGACGCTCGCACTGCGCAATCATTCAAGAAACATCTAAAATATCAATTTTATGCTTATTTTTATATATACTTATTATTTTTTGGTAAAAATTGAGCTACGTTACTTACAATACCAATACGTTTGTGGAATGAGATTGCTAAATATACTTCTTGAGCTAATTGGCCGAACTAGTTCCTAACCAGTCCGGAAACTTATTAACATTCTTTGCAAAGGTAGAACTTCATTTTCAGGTTCATAAACAGATTTTACTTCCAAATACGGAATGTGCAAACTATAACAAAAATAATGAGAATATTTTTTAATTGTATGTACTCTCAGGCATTGGTTTTTGGTCGACTGTTTCATTGGTAGCGTCATATGCTATGAACAAGGTGCACAAATAAGTTGGATTTATAGGCGATCTCGTTTTACTGTAAAATAATTTTATTGAAGCTTTTGAGTTCGATTTGCTGGCAAAGTGACCAGCATTAACACTTTTAATAAAATTTCGCTTTGCTGATTTTTTGTGTAAATTACTCATCTAAAAATAATAAAATAGGATGTTAACACTTTATTTATGTATAATGAACATACATTATCGGAAAAACGAAATATTTCTAGAAAATGAGTATTGAAATTTACCGATTACCATTTAATTTAAAAGATATATTTATTTGCTCAGTGCTGTCCTTCTTGTTGTGGATTTGACCGCATTTTTCTTGTGCGGGACAATTGATAGCACTCATAGGTCGGTAAAATCTTGAACTTCCCTCATCTTCAGATGATGTAATTTTTGGCCTCAATTGATGGGTTCTCACTTGTCCCTTCTTCTTTAAGCCTTCAATTAGCTGATTGTCTGAAAATGACGTTGGATCAAGATTTTCCATTGTTCTTGACCATATTTCGAGATCTCATTTCAATCTCATCTTCAGGGTTGACACAATACGCACAGGAGTAAAACACAACTTGTGGCAAATGCACAAGTTGTGTTTTACTCCTGTGCGTATTGTGTCAACCCTGAAGATGAGATTGGAAATGAGATCTCGAAATATCGATCCAGGAACAATGGAAAATCTTGATCCAACGTCATTTTCAGACAATCAGCTAATTGAAGGCTTAAAGAAGAAGGGACAAGTGAGAACCCATCAATTGAGGCCAAAAATTACATCATCTGAAGATGAGGGATGTTCAAGATTTTACCGACCTATGAGTACCATTTAATTTGTTTAATCTAAAATATCCATATTCTATCTTTTTCTGATCCATTGAAATTAGCTTTCATTTTTATTTTTTTATTTCGTTACATTTTTAATACTATAAAAGGCAAGCATTTAACGAGAATTTTATTCTTTCTTTTGAATATGTAAGTTATAAATAAAAAAAACCACATATTATAAATGATCTGTATACCGTTGTCCTAATTGTGAGCATTTTTTCGCAATTCATAAACTTGTCAGTTTTTATTAAATTCGCAATATTTTGAAAGCGCAAAGTATAAACGAAAATATAATTAACCCCACTTTAGTTAAAACAAATGTCTTTAAATAAGAAAATTCGCAAAGTAAATATTGTAACATGGAAAATCAGTAAGCCAATTTAAATAAATATTCCACAACGGACGATATAGAAAAGATACGCGATTTATGGCGGAACTTCAAGCAAGCACAAATTTTCTTTTTATACATCATATATATCACAAATTAGTACATTATTATAAACATAAATCAATTTAAATTGCAGGCCTATTTAAATGTGAGTACCGCGTTTAAAAAGTTTCTACGATGAAAGAACATTCAAGTAAAAAATTAAAAAAATTTAAAATAATTTCTTAAAATCTGTACTTTCTAGGGTAATAGTAATTGATAGATTGCTTTTCGAAAATTTAATTACAGAAGTAGTAACAACTAAAGTTTAATTCAGTATATTTTAAAGAAGATGAAAACTACAATTCCGCAAATCATATTTTAGCTTATCTGATTGTTTAAACGAAAGTATTGTGACAAGTTAAACAATTATACATTCAACTGCAATTTGGCTAAAGTAACAAATCAGTTATCTAACTCATTTTTCCCAGCCATCTCACCGTCTTTCTCGACTTCAATACGGAATATATTATTTTCTGAATATCTTTCCCGTTAATATTAAAGAATTCGCACCAAATGCATACTCAGGATATAAAATTTGGACTTAAAAATGAAATTTATATAAGTATGAATATTACTGTTCTATAATTATCTTTCTTCAAAATTCTTTTGACCTTATGTCAATATATTTCTATATATAGAAACCAGATTAAGGTAGTTTTCTTTCATTTTTCATTCGGACAATATTAATGTCATGTTTTTAAATTAATGCGTATTAAAGCCGCTGGCTTCAAATTAAGAAATTACACGAGTTTCAAATTAGAAATTTTAATTATCAATTTTGCCAGTAAATTTGTGTAAGACTTATTTAATAGTGTTCAAACATTATTAACAATGGTATATGCCGAAAATTGGGTCATCTTCAAATATGAACCCGGTAAACTCTTCATCCTAATTGCCATACATTGAAAATTAAGGGCGGAAATCGCATGTTTCCTTTATCAGTTAAAATGTTAGCCATATAATGGTTAATATATCATAGAATGGCCTCAAGATTTATAAAAAATATTTTATTTTAGCATTATATATATATATATTATATTATATATATATATATATATATATATATATATATATATATATATATATATAGAAGCAAAATGGATAATCAGACTAGTTGCCACCCACATAAACAAATTAATATCCAGGATGTATATAAATGATAAATATGTAATACGCTAGTTCGTTTTTCCAAAGATGATTAATAATTATCAAAAAAGATTGACTTGTGCTTATTATTACTGATCGATTGTCTTCATGTGTTAATATTTTAGAAACAATTTAGTGCATCAAATATTAAATATTGCTAAACTTCTGATTTCACTCAACATTCATTTTCTAGCCTCATAAAAAAGTATAACTGTCATGCCGTTATGTATTACTTTAAATATAACATCATTACGCATTACACTCTTGAAGAAAAAGCGTAAATAAAGCAACTAAAAGTAGGATCCTGCAATATTTATTCAAAAAGGTTTGGAATCACATTCAAGTTTATTCGATTTAAAAAACAAAATAAAATTGATTGACCAAAAATACTTCTTTTAAATTGAATCTTAGGTTCAAAAGATTTCCGGTTAGTCATATTAATTATTATTAAAGTATTGATATCTGCTTTCTCGAAGTTCTGTCATAAGTAAGATGTATCCAATTAAGCAAAATAACAGAATAAATAGAAAGTAATCTTAGTGCATTTAAAAAACATTATTTCATGGTTTAAATACAGTTAAGGCGGGAAGATTTGAATCAAAATAAAAAATGTTTGGTATTCAGTTCGTAGCATGAAAAGGAGATGTGAAAAAAATGAAAAAAGTTAAAATAAAAAATGAAAGTTTAAAATTTATTTATCTTGTGTATAAACATTGCCAAAACAAACGTAATTACACCCATTTTCTTCCTTATTACAAGGATAGCCTTATTTGAGATTTCAGACTGCGCATTGGAAAAAGTTATCACAAATAATATTCGTTTGATCACCGCTGCACAAAATTTAGAATGGCCGACCTGTCAAAAGTTTTCTGGGGAGCGTACGGTACCATTTATTATCATACAATCTGTGCCTGAAAATAGAAATAAAATTTTAGAATGGCAGACTCTTTCATTGTATTTACAAAATTATTATATTTTAATTTGCATTACCTTATCGTATTGGACAGCATAGTTTTAAAGATACCGCACTATATAATCAAGACTGCTTATTGTGAATAAATCGCTATCTTCATACATACATGACTTGGGTTACCATTTCACTAAATAATAGATAACTAGTTCACCGTAATTAGTTAGTATTTATTTGCATGAGTCCTACCAATTTTGCATAGTTAGTTACATGAAGACTTGCATTTCTGTGTGCAGAAAAGAGTCATTATTACTGTATAACTAAGTATTGCTTTGGCTGCGATTACATTTCTATCGATAGTTTGAGAATTATCTGGGATTTTTCC
>JAQBSW010002196.1:95000-108661 GCA_029291075.1 Eudiplozoon nipponicum
ACAACGGTGCTTCCGGAGTGCAAGTAAAAATAAATTCATAAACAGCACAATGTTTAAGAAAGCCGCTTATAGAGTCAGATCAAAACAATCAGAAATAAAGATTCAAATGAAATCAAAAATGGTTAAAATCAGCTAAAAGATAGCTCCAAATATTGTGAAACAACTGTGATTAGTGAGATTTTCAACATAACCAGCTGATTTGAATTAAGCTAGGTCATGTTTATTGTAAATTCCCAAATTCGATGAGAAGGCTAAAAGGGCAAATTTTCATTAAGTTTAACTTTAAAAAATTATGACATTATGTATGTCAATTAGTAAAGGAAGGACTTAATTAGATCGCTTTGAAATCTGACTTAACTTCTGGCAAAATTGTCTGCATACCAGTCTAAGGAGATATAGACAGAACAATCGCAAAATTAATAACGTTTTACTACTATTAATTAGTGTGCACTTTGAAATGTAAATGAGAACCAACATGATATACAGCAATTCTTTAAATCAAGTTTGCGAGCTTGAAGAAAACACCAATCCCATTGTATTTAACCAGTCGTCGAACAACATATCAAAATACAATGGAATTGGTATTTACTTCAAGCTCGCAAACTTGATTTAACGAATTGTTACCACCACCCGCGCAATCAATTATTGTTAAATTGTATTGCCTAAATTTGTAATTTGGGGGCATAATTGTTTTTAATCATCGTAAACTTCTGAAAATGAGAAGTGGCTCATAAGCTATATCAGTATCGTTCTTTGCTTATTTTAAAAATAATTGGTTCCTTCGCGATATTATAATTTAAGGACATGATTTGGTGTAGGAATGCAACACTGACATCACTCAGCTCTTGTTAGAATCAGTTAGCCGAAAGTAGAAGATTATACCTTTCGATCACGCTAATTGGTGAATGTTATTCTGATACCATTTTAGCTAATTTTTTGCTAGCTACGCTTCACATAATACACACTTGCATGTATATTAGCTCTCTGCAACTAACACTGTCGCGCAACATGTTTCTTTCGAAACACTATATAATGTCAGAAATAATAAATAATATTTCATGGTTAGCCTTTCGTTTATGTGAAGACGTATTGCATAACCTTACACCTTATGTTCCATCTAACTATTCCCAATCTTTCGCTGTAGAACTGAAACCACGTTACCTGGTGCCGTGGAATTGAATTAAACATTTATATAATTTAATTAACATTGGTGATAACATTTATTAAAATCAAGTTGCGGTATAACTAATGCACACTTGGAAATATATTAGTACTCCACAACTAACAATATATAACGTCAGAAAAAAATGTGTAAAAAACAACAAATTTATGCCTTACCGTGTGATTAAGTTTTCCACATAGTGTGAAGGACCAATTATTTTGTATAATATCGAAGCTTAACTAACATAATCAGTCAAGTACACTATAATTTGATTTCCTCTCTCAGTCTTTGGCTCAACTGCTTTATTCTGCATTTTTAGTCAATACTGCATAAATTCTGATGACGGGTCATATTCTTTTAAACGAATTATTGATTTTTCTATAATGTAGATCTTCATACTGTTTTTATGCCAATAAGTGTATAAAGTTAAAAACCAGCTAAATGATTTATTCTACTATAATTACTGACCTAATTATCAAAGAAGCAATGCTGGCATTTCGAATAAAATTTGCAATAAAAACTAAGAAGCCCATCTGAAATTGAAATATTAACAGAGCAGATTTCCGATTAAAGTTTCACTAAAACTTAATCGAAAGAGATGCCATGTGGGCTACACTTGAAGGAAAGGCTAAACAATAAAGCATGAGTTATAATATAACTGAAATGTTTGTATAGAGTTAAGTAGAATGGCTTAGTAGTCACGGACTCCTAAGTAGAAGTGCCCAGGTTCTAGCCCTGTCCACGGAAAAAATCTGGACGGTACTTGAAGAATTAGCATCATGACGAATTCGGTGTACGGGAAGAATTTCCTTTGCTACAGCGCTTAATGTATATATATAGAAACGGATACATATATAGTTTTTTCACAGTATATTGATTATTAGGCAGAAATAACATATTAGTAAAAAAGTGGATAATCGCTTATTAACCATTATTACCATTAAAGTTTTTTATTTGTGTACATCCTGGGTTTTCACTTGATTATGTGTGTGGCAACTAGTCTGACTCGGTTTTTGTCTCTATTTCTTGTTTGGGCTGATTAGTAAGTGCATTAGCGTATGTGTCTTTGCGTGTCTGTTTTCGATTAGGCGTGTTTCTCGTTGTATTGCAAAGTTATGTCGCAGATCTGGTCTTTATTCTATAGATGAATTGATATTTAACAAACTGTTCGCATTGTTGACTGCTACGTGTACGAATATTTTAGCCCCAAGTGGTCTTTCGTTTCGCCTTGTTCCTCAATTTTGAACTGACACCTTGGTAACAGTGCAGGATATGCGAATTGCAGTGTTAAATTTTCATATTGGTTTGAAATTTTTGTCACTGTCGCAGCTTTTTCTACTTCTTTTTTAGTATGTTGCTAATCCGATCGACTGTTTTTTGGGTATAGACTAGTGAGTGTTTGGCCTTGCCTGGTTGCTAGTAAATTGTTGCTGAGTTTTGTGATTCCTGGCCAGTCAATTAAAATAGCATGTTGATTAAACATATGAATATTTAGGCCGGGCGCCTTTTGATCTCTCTCTCGCTCTCTCTCTCTCTCTCTCTCTCTATATATATATATATATATATATATATATATATATATGTTAATATGATTATGTTTAAATTTAATGTAATTGGTGTTTATATCAAGCTCGCCACCTTGATTTAATTATTTCTATTACTGACCACGTTGTCATTGATCGTTTAATAATATAAATGATCAGTCGCATATTTTTACCCCAGGTAGTGTGATTTATGTCCCACAATGACAGATTTTGTGTATTTAGTTAGAATTTGAAGTCTAAGAAGGTGCCGCATAGGCTCTACATATACGAAAAGCTAACCAAAATATGATTTAGTATATATCTGAACAAGGTGTGTAGCGTGCAATAGGGTGGCTTGGTGATTAAAGTCAGAGATTTCGTAGCAGACGTGTCCAGGTTCGAGCCCGATTCGCGGCAAATCCTGGATAGCACATGGAGAATTCCCAATTAAGACGAAATCGATCTACTGAATGAATTGCCTTTTCTATCTTACACGATGCTTAATTTGTACTGAAAAAATTTCCATATAATGTGATTGTGTTTATATCAATATCACAGCTTTGATTTAATTAATAATTAATACCGCCCGCGCGATCATGGATGGCTTAGTTTGATATTAGTTTCGTAATAATCACCTCTAGCTTAAGCAATATTTCACTGCATAAATTTAATTCGACTGAAATTAATAAATATTAGATAATTCGCTGTAAAGGACTCACCAATTTTTGATGTTTCGTTTTACCTTAACGGGACATTTGTACTAACTGAAGTCTTGGAGATGGAAACAGTTGCTAACCTCACCTGTCCGGCTTTGTTTAATGCGCGATCATTTGAATCTACACAGACTTTAAGCTGTTTATCCGTTGGTTCAGCTTTAATATTTTGAAATATGGAATTATTTAATTTGCCTGTCTCCCTAACATTCGTTGGAGCTGGCGGTGATATATCAATGCCCTCAAATGGGGAAACATCCCGAGCAGTATGCCCATTGTCGATGTGGTTGACATCGGCCGAACTGGCATCATGCATCGTCTGATGTTGATGCTCATAAAAACTAAGCGAAGTTTGATCGGAATCGTCAAACTTGGCGAGAACCCTATAATTGTCATTTGCGGACGAGTTTAGCCCATTAGCAATTTGTTTTCCATAACAATTTGTTGGGTTAACTTGCATTACCTGAACAAAATCAGTTGACGTGGTCATTTCAAACGGACACGTATGCAACAGATGACTAGGCAATCCTGAATGGCTAGAGCCAACAGTTGAGAATTTATCGGCATCACCTGTGTAATCTCTACGACCAGTAAATGGCCGGTCGTTAACCACTCCATAACTCGACATGGTGCCAAATTTTTTTGTGCATGAGTTATCAATGCTAGAAGATGTTTCGTTTTGACAAGAAACAGAATCATGAGGCAGTTGATTTAGATTAACGAGCCTTCTTCTTCCGTCGCCTCTACTACTCGGCGAATTGTCGCTTCGATAATTTAAAGAATCACGATTGAAGATGCTTGTTGAATGAATGTCGGAATTCATAATCGGATGGTGATGACGACGATGCCCACTACTGGTGCTGGTCGTTAACAGAAGCATATTTTCCATACTGCCCGGCTGATCGGTGGACAAAAGATTTGAAACTGACCTCGAACCTGTTATAACAGGTATAGTCTCTGACAGTCCATTTGAAATGTTTTGTGCACTCAACTTGACTAAATCTGTCGCTTTCAAATTCGGCCTGATTTTATTGTTGGCAATACGGATATGTTCAACACTGGTGCAAATATCATTGGTGATATTGATTTGGCCAAGTGGAACGCCTATACCTGATGTGAATTGACTGGTTGGATTCGGATTTGCAGCTACATAGTCAGCTAATGTTATTGACTTCTTAGAGGTTTGGCTGAAAAACATAGCAAAAAAATAAAGATTATTTTTAAAAAAAACTCTTCAATGAATCCAGTAAATATTCAACAATTAGCTCTTACTATTCAATTTAACAATCATTGATTGCGCCAGTAGAAATAAAAATTATTTAACTCAAGGTCGTAAACTTGCAATAAACACCAATACCACTATTTATACAGACTTCAGTATAAATGGAGCATCATCCAGTAGATCGGTTTCGTCCCTATTCGAAGCCATGGGAAATGTTTCTCGTCGAATTTAACTTTGCGCCCATCACACATCTTAGGCTTAAGCAAATTAAAATACGCCAATTCTTACTTTGTTTGCTGGCCTTTTTGATTCATCGAACTCTTGATTCGTCCAGACACCAAATCCACATAACCCTGATCGGAAGCAGTTTGTCCAGAATGTTGGTGTGTAGCTGTGTTGTAAAATCCGCCATTAACCGGATAACAAATCTCAGACGGCGCGTGCGTTAGACCAGAACTGTGCCCAGATAAAGACGAGGAAAGTGTCGACTCTACTTTAGAGTTTTTGCTATTGTAGGCTTTGTTGTTGTTTAACTCGTTGAATGAAGAACTGCCGACTTCATTTTATGTTGAAGAAAATAAATGAAATAAAAATTGAGAATAAAATTATTTATTTGGACAGTTTAGCCAATTTGTGTAACTATAATCATGACACGAGTATCCAGTTTAAGTATAGGACATAAGTGTAATAAAATATTGTGCTAACATATTGTTTAAAGGGGTGCAATTTGAATATAAGTTTGATGGTGCTATAAAATGTTCACCTAAACAAAAATGCGGCCAAACTAAACTTTGAATAGGAAAGGCAGTATTGTTCTAAATAAATATGAGAAATAATGATGCAAACTTGATGTGTATGCCACTTTTTTAAACAAACCAAAAATATATATTTTTATTTTGCTTACAAATCTTGAGTTTTAAAATACCTTAGATTTCATGGTCAAAAAAGTCTAATTAACTATGTTATTCAGAATCGCCAGGACAAATCAGGCGAATGCTTGCCATGAACTTGGTCCACGTCGATTAGACGAGTCCATCCAACTAATATCACTGCTGCATTTATATTAATTTCAGATCGCCTAAACGACGGAGATAGTTAGTTGGGAAGGTAGCTACATATTCGGCTGATTGCGATACTGGTTGAATACTGGCCCTGACTCAAGTTTAAATACGTAAATTAAAACTAAAGTATCATCCTCTGTCGATTAACTGGACAAGGGTGCTTATCTGTATAGTATTTATTATTTAGGCTTAGATTTAGCAGGTAGGAGTCCTGTCGGCAAACGCCGTCAAATGATTATAGTGACATATTATTTTTGTTAAAAAATAAATTACCGTTTATAAGTACATCCATTGTTAAATACAAAGTTTGTGCTTGAATTCGGCAAAACGTTTAGTCCAAAACATACCGCTGTTACTGTTGAAGATGAAAGCTTATAATTCTTACCTGAATCAAACATTACTACTAATTTGAATGACATTTAATTGTTTATCTATCCATCCATCCTTTAATAAATCCACCATTTATTGATCTACATACCTATTTTGCTATTGAGCCGTGGATTACTGTTTGCATGATAACGTTTCTCTGTTTTGAGGAAAGTTCGAGCAGACATGATTCTAAATATTCTAACAAAAAATGTCTCTAGAGAGAGTGTGAAAAAACGGAAACCAATCAATGCCTTAACATACTTCTTCTGCTTGAAAAAATCATTTCTATCTTTTTTGCTTTCCAATTTATATATAAAATATGTACGATAATATTTTATAGGAAAGAGCATAACAACTCCAGAGATTCAATAATTTAAACAGCAAATTTTGGCCAACCCAGTTATATACTACCGATATCAGAATGAAGAGCTATTTGAATGGTAGATTTTTGAAACAGACAACACATAATCAGCAGAGGGCTGCATCTGAATTTATTCAGTCAGTGTTATTAGGATTCATAATATATATTAATTTAATTTAAAAACCACAAAAATCTAAAAGGTCATGTGTCCTTTCTTCTGTTCAAATTGGTAGTAATTTCTAAGACAACCTTTGAGACTGAAAAAACTGATAATTTGCTGAGCTGTCAATAGCTTTATTGAAAAGTCTTTATTCAAAAGAAAGCTGGAAAAAATGTTGGAAATAGTTACTTTTCGAGGGGCTTAATTGGCAATTTGACTATTTTAGAAAAGGTATTTTGCGTGTTCAAACCAAATTGGTGGTTAAGACTAGAGATCATCTTTCGCTCAATGACGACGCAACCAATGTCTAGTAGATGAATTGTACTTCAAACCAAGATTTCTTCAATTGCAAGTTTAATTTTAAAAAATTTGTTTCATTAATTCATTAAGATTTTCTGTCACAGCCTTTTGATGATGTCAATGTCTAGCTCCTGATAGCGCAAAATACATATGGAATGCGTAGCCAACCTCGTCGGACAACCACTTTCAGGCTCCGGCGTTGTCGGGCACCTTAAAACAAGGTTCTCCTAGGATAAAAAGCTAGCCAGTCACGGATGGTAGATAAATTAAGAAAGGCAAATACCAGGGAAAATCAACAGATGAGACACGCTTCAGATTATTTAGCGAACATTCAATATTTTTCCATAAAACAGTTTACTAATTGATGTGCATTCATAAACAATAAATGGGTTGATTACGGTCCAATTTGTGCAAAATAACTATGGAAATACATTGAAGTATTTTTTGATAAGGTATATTTGACACACAACGCGTCCTATACGACATAGCCTGAAAATGGGCAATTTGACACACTTATGAAGCTGACATATTCCTTCAACAAAAGTTATCTTCACTTAAGTATTACGACATGGATTTTCAAACATTCGGTTTCGATTTCCCATTAAATCCACAAGTTATGTAACCGTTTAACATCTAATGTATTTAAAAATAATACACAGTACAAAAACAATTTTTATGAATTTCTTTGATATTGCAAGATAGTTGCTCACTCGTCCAACATAACAGCAGTTGTTGTTCTACAGCTTAACTAAAAGAGCATATAGTCAAATAAGAAAACGTCTACACATAAAATTAAAATACTTTAATGCCTATGCTTGAAACCTTACTAAACCTGATGACATTACAACAATTCTGTGGATGCTACACTAAAACAAGATGGATATATCATTCTTTTGAAATGCGAGCTTTAATACAATTCATTGTACCCTTCCTGTGTGCAAAAACAAAAAGAAATTTTATCAGATATAAGAAAAATTTGTTTCGCATTGTCTTCTAAAATATCTAGTAATGAACATATCTTTATATATACATTGGAAAGCAAAACAAGATAGAAATATGTGAACATAGAGAGAGTGTGAAAAATAGAAACCAATCAAATTGCGTGCGTCACATCCAGTTCAAGCTCAATGCTTGTACGTGCTTCTTCTGCTTACATAAATCCGGCTGCAATTTGTTTATCCATAAGGCTTCGTATGTGGCTAGCTCCCTTTTGTTTTTGCATTCAGTAATTACTTTGAATGCTACGTCTGGAGAACATACGTGCGATGTTTCGATGATGTGTTGCGCAATAGCAGACGTGTATTCATCATTTGATTTAAAACAGGCGTTTAAGTTACAATGTTCTCTAATTCGAGTAATTAACCATCTGGATGTGACGCACGCAATTGAATGGTTTCCGTTTTTCACACTCTCTCTATGTTCACATATTTCTATCTTGTTCTGCTTTCCAATTTATATATAGATATGTTCATAAGTAGATATTTGAGAAGACAATTCGAAAGAAATGTTTCTTATATCTGATAAAATTTCTTTTTTTTGCACACAGGAAGTGTACAATGAATATATATCATTCATAAATACCAATTAATTATCGTGATTATATTTCACATTTCATGTAAACCCCTGTCAGAGAAAATGCATTTGGTGGGTAGCCTAACGATTTGAATCTACATCCTAAATTTTGTCAATAATTAACAAGTTTCCTAAAAAGAATAATAATAAACTATAAAAATGCTAGAGAAAACCTCTAAACCCACCAATGAAGCTATTCAAAATGAAAAAGTTTTATCAATCGTTGTTCGCTAAAATGAAAATGAAATTTATTTAAATCACGCTAGCGAACTGAACCATTTTGGACGCAGTCATGGAAAAAAAGAACGTTAGACATGTTCATTTTATAATTAAATAAAAAAATGGCTAGATGCATCCAGTTCGAATAGTTTATTTTAAAATGTTGGACTGATTTTGAGGTTTTATAATTTTCGGATTATGAAAAAAATGCGGAGTTACGGTGACAAAAAAGTGTTCTACTGCTTTGTTTATTAACTTAGATGTTGCCCTTATGCGAATTGTGCTAAAATTGAGAAGCAAATCATGACAAAAATAGATTATCTGTACAAGTTTATAGTATATTACAACGTGTAAACTGCGAAAATGCAATTTAACATTAAGGATTGATATTTAACAAAATGAAGGTAAATATGCATTTTATTTTAGAGTCACTCGTAAATTTCATTTCATCGCGTTAACTTTATGCACGTCTCGGCTTCGAGAACACGGCTTCTGTTCAATTCATGAGCTCTATTCTATTATAGATTTCAATATTCACATTTGTCCATTGAAGAATTCAGAATGCATAAAATAGTGGATATAATGACTTTTTTCAACTAACCTGGTAAAATTTGGGGTTGATTTAGTGTGGAAGGCGCTGAAATCTCGCGTTTTGAGCCACCGTCATCAGTATTTGCCACCGGTAGATGCAATATACTGTGGAAGAGTTTACTTTGCCTATCTGGATTCGGATTTATTTCATGACACTGTGCTTCCACAGCTAAACCAGATGAGAAATTCCGATTGCATGGTTCCAACTTATTTGAAGATTCTTTGGTCGCCGTAACCAACCTGGCGATGTCCAGACTTTCAGCTTCTTTGAGCACTGGTTTATTGACTGACATTAAATAGCTGTCATTCAGACTGTCGACGAACTGCAGTATTCCATAAAAGGTTGAGATATTTTTATTTTGAGATTATTTGAAAAGAATTTTAATGAAATCATTTACAAGCAATTGTAACCAAACAAAAAACAACATTACTGTGCAATATCGTTCTTTTGAAATTTGATTGCATAATGCCAGTCTTATATTTTCCAATGCCGCGTTTTGCGTACGCGGGTAGTAGCTTTGCACCGACAATTTGATCACAGTTTCCAATTTCGTTTTGTCTTCGATCGGGCTGACTTTTTATTCGTCACAATGGAAATGCGGTTCTATCACATTTTTTTTACTGACACAGACAAGACGATGGATAAATTAATAAAAAAACTAGCATACTTTGGAATTAATTGCCCTTTGAGAAATAAGAGAATTGATGTGATCATGTGCAAACGTTTAGCTAATTTATCGAAAATGGATCTCAAGGAAGATTAAAAACAAATTCTTAATCTTGGACTTAATACTGCAATCCATATTGATTACGTACCTAGGAATGAGATAATTACGGAAACAGTAAAGATTGCCCAGTTCCTCTCAAACAAAGATAAGAATAAGTTTGAACTGGATGTGTCCAAAGCGGTGTTAGTGCTAAAAGAGGTGAGATACAAGCCGAGTTATGATCTGGAATGCTTAAGAGCAGAATTATTATCCAATAAAGTAATATACATTAAGACGGATAAAGGTGGTGCAACGATACTAATGAACCGGTCAGATTATGAATTTAAAGTGTGTGAACAATTAAATAATTTCTAGGTATATAATAAAATAAATAACGGTCCATCTGATAAGCTGCAAGGACAAGTTAATACTATAGCCAGTAAACCAAGATATGACGGAACCTCATTTCCATTGGGACGAATTCAAACTTTGCCCGATCGAAGACAAAACTAAATTGGAAATTGTGATCAATCGGATCTTTGTGAAACTGTCCATGCAATATCGATCTTGCCTTTGAAAGTCACTTTCCCATGTATGCGAATAAATGTTTAGATCTAGGTCAGTCGCTAAGTCGGTTGCAGAATGGCCTTAGTCTATATGGCTTCTAAACTTGGCCAAAGAAATTTTCTCTTGAATATTAAATTTACCAATAAGCGCAGTCAAGTAATCTATATTTCAAATAAAAGTTTGCTGACTTGTGAGTTTGTCTCAGTAAATTGGAGCCAGGATATTCAGGCATGCATCTCACGGAACCACCCAGACTGTACAACTCGCGTGTGTTAAATGATAGTGACAAAAATTGCACATCAACGCATGTTTGTGTATGCATTGTCCACGGGAATATTCCATTCGTTGTTAACTAGCCTAAAAGACCTTGGGTTCTAGATCAGAGATTTCACCTAGTGATTCTAGGGTGGTTTTAAAGAAACTCGAAAATTGTGCTGTCACCTCGAAAGTTTAAAGCACTACGCAAACGGAAATTCCTTTTAAGGAACACATCAAAACGCTGAATTCATGTTCCACTGAAGAGCACTGTCTGTGTCCAAAACATTTGGACGTCACAATCTCCGAATTTCGACGTCTACTTCGGCCTGCAATGAATGAAAATATTGAGTTAAAAGCCTACACTGTGGAAGAATGCACAGTGGCTCATCTGAAAGCGTCCGAGCTTCAATCGACAGTATGTATGCTGTCATAATAAGTAAATTTTACCTTACAAGTTGATAGATATGCCTAAACTGGATAAAAAATCATTAAATCAAGAATGCGAGCCTGAAGTAAACACCAAACTCGTTGTATTTAACCACACGCGAAATCATTGATTGTTTACTTGTATTACCTATGTATATTTGTCGCCAAAGCAGCAAAATGTTCTTGTTATTGACTGCATAGAAATTGAGCAGGCGACATTTTCAGTCAAATACTGTTTATGTGAGACTCTTAGAGTGAGAGCCGTATATCTAAGTTTGCTTGCCATATATTTGCACTGCAGTTTGATCCTCGCTAAACAATTGGCCGTCGTGCTCTGATGATGAACATGGAAGGTCGGAAAGCGTCTGTACATGTAGCTGACAGTAGTTATTCTATGTTGTTCGGCGACTGGTTAAATAAAATGGGATTGGCGTTTACTTCAAGCTCGCAAGCTTGATTTAAAGAATTGTTGTCCCCACCCGCGCAATCAATGACTGCTTAATTGTTAACCGAAACAATTGGCAGTATTCACTATAAAAATAAGATAAAGAACATTTTGAATTGTGCTTGATAAACTGCCACTGTAATGGTAAACGAATGTCAAACCACCAAAAATGGCTCCCTCCTACTATTGCCGTATTCGTTTAAGTGAACATATGGTAAAATGGAATTGACCTGCAGTGAAAAAGTCAGACTATGAATGCGAGTCGGCCATTATACGATGTAGAACATTATGGCGATTCATCAGACATTGACTTTTACCAACACCAGCCACGTTTCGATCTTTCAAGGTTATCATCCGAGCACAACGGCAAACTGTCTAACGACGGTAAAACCGAAATTTAAATGTATGGTTTGGAAAATAATAACTGCGGCTCTCAATACAAATAGTCATGCATACGCTGCAATTGACAGAAATGTCATCTAAACATGTTCTATGCAGTCACAACTACCTTTGAATGCAGTTTGTTAAGTCAATTTTGTGGACTTGAGATAATGTAAGTGAATTTTGTTTATCTGAAGTCTTGAAAACCTGATTTAGCAACAGCTATCACCACTAATGCGGTCAACGTTTGTCGTACTCAATAAGTTAGAATATATTTATCTGCAAAAAAAGTGGTTCTAAAAAATCAATCCATCAAATTAAGTTGGTGTCATGGTTAAAGATTTGATTCTCTTCAAAATATCAATTATTTGGTCTGCATTCACCAGACAATATTCGCTGCTTAGAATAAGTTATAATACCAATGAGGTCATAATTGGCATTTATATACATTGTGAATTCAGTTTGTGGTCTATAACGTTTAGACAGATTCATCTCGATTACCAATCTATTTATCAAACTCGCAGCAGTCCTTATAAAATAAATTGTCATCTACATATACAACTAAATCGAAATTTATTAAATTACAAAAATTAATTAAATCAAAACAATAAAAAAGATTCAATATAGCTAAAGGCGAAACGCAAAGATTTGAATGATTGGTGTGATTTACGATATAATGAAGCTTATCAAAATTAAATGTGTATTATTTCGTTGTATATTAGTCCAAAATGATATGCATATCATAAAATAAGGTTTAGGTCTCTCTTTTAGTGGTTTATTAACAGGCCTTTTTCTAAATGGCAGTGCAAAGACGGCCTCTAGCAAGAACACCATTTGCTGTTATTCTCCCACGGTTATCCGCGCGTTCAAATATCTTTTTTGTGGAATGCAACTAGTGTGATGCGATACCCTGAAATATAATGTAAGAATATTTTTTTTATATTTTACCTTAAATAATTGCCATCTGCTTAGATTGCAGCAGTTAAACAAATCTAGACTGAAAATCTTAAATGAATAAAATCTGTCGCAACTCACTGACGACTTTAATCAAATTGTAGCTAAGCACAATATTTAGCTTCATACGAAAATATGAAGCAATGATAATTTTCACAGAATTTTACTATTCAATGCATAATTTTGTTCTTATAACATTTGTTGTCTCTATATAAACAACACGGAATGTTTAATGTATTCTAAATACGCGATACGATTATCATGTGTACTCCAAAAACATTACAGAGACACGGCTTTTAACTAGTGAACCGCAATCCTTTCCCTTTTGAGCTTCTGATCACAAACAGTATGTACAACTAATGAACGTGAGTCTTATTTGCTGTCATTACAACAGAAGAGCATCGACTTCTAAAGAACTCAAAAGGACAAAGAGGCAGTGAACTGGCGCTCATGTTTTAGATAGCGAAGACAGGATGACGTGTTCATATTTTCACTCTCGGCGTAAAAAAATCAGCTGTAATTAAAACAGACCAATGAATGCATTGGTGCCTCCGGGTGCCTGCTTCTAGGTTCCAGTCGTATTTAGAACATGGACGTTTTCGTGGTAAACAGGTGGTTAAATAGGGAATAGTTTTAAATGCCTTTGGATAACCAGTGCAACATCGGAAGC